>VZTO01009704.1:82940-117110 GCA_013400615.1 Syrrhaptes paradoxus
CTTGTGTCAGAAATAGTGTGGCCAGCAGGAGTACGGAGTTGATCTTCCCCCTCCACTGGTGAGGCCAAACCTTGAATCCTGTGTTAAGTTTTGGGCTCCTCACTACAAGAAAGACATTGAGGTGCTGGAGTGTGTCCAAAGAGAACAACGAAGCTGGTGAAGGGCCTAGAGCACAAGTCTTGTGAGAAGCGGCTGAGGGAACTGGGATTGTACAGCCTGGAGAAAAGGAGGCTGAGGGGAGAACTTATTGCTCCCTACAACTACCTGAAATGAGTGGTGCAAAGTGGGTGTTGGTCTCTTTGCCCAAGTAACAAGTGGTAGGACAAGAGGAAATGGCCTCAAGTTGCACCAGGTGAGATTTAGGTTAGATATTAGGCATTTTTTTTTTTCCCTGAAAAGGTTGTCAAGCACTGGAAAAGGCTGCCCAGGGAAGTAGGAAATGGTTGAGTCACCATCCCTGGAGGTTTTTTAAAAGCATGGGACATGGTTTAGTTGTGTACTTGGCAGTGTTAGGTTAACAATTGGACTCAATGATCTTAAATATCCAACCTAAATAATTCTATGATCCTATGATTAATTGACTTGAGGCACAAAGCATAACCATGCCATTGATACACATTAAGGATGCCACTAATGATAGGAATAAGATGTCTGTCAAGCAGCTAAAAAACTGGAACCATCTCAAACCATTTACCATTGATTAAAACAGTCAAATCAGATCTTGCACAGAATAAAGGTTATCTAGTGTTTGCTACCAGAAATTCAGGTGGTTATCACCAGTTAAAGTTACAAGACTGTATTTCTAGTTTGGTTAAAAACAGGTGTATCCAGAATATGGAGCAGCTACATAATATATATATCCGTCAAAGATATTCACATTGAAACTTAACTGAAAAATAAATCAGAATGTTTATTGGCAGGTACACTGAAACCTTTCACTGGTATAAATCAGTCTGACCTGGTATTTTAGAAAAATCATGCCCTGAGTAACCAGTCGTATTAGGCCATAGAGTCATGTGTCACATAGACTCACATGCGTGACCTTTTCACTATTCTGTTTAAAGGTAAACTTTGTGCGCTACCTTATCTCAGTTTCTCTTGTGTGTTCATTGTTGACTGATCATGGAGGGGATTAGGATTTTCTACAGGGGCTGAGATTAACTCTTGTTTGCTCTACACATTGGCCTATATTGGACAACTCAGTAATGGTGCCCAAAGTGCCTTGCATCTGGCTCAAAAGGGAGGAAGCTGCTGTGGGTGTAAAGGCACTAGGTTAGATGTCTATCACGGCCCGCTGTGAAAGAAAGTATTTCAAAAATTTTTTCAAAAGCAGAACGCGCTTCATGGGGTCCCAAGGAATATAACTCCCTAACTCTGAAGCTGCTTACGGCTTCATTCCTAGCTTCCCAACCCTCCATGGTGTTGGCCATTGGAGACTGGAGGAGAGGAGACAGGAGAGGGCAAATAGCCCAGTGACAAACCGCATTTCCATGGGAGTCATCCTCAAATCTGTTGAATGTTTTGTGAACATATTCCCTAGAACATTTCAGTTTTGATAAGGCTGGTATTTTCTGTCAGAAAAATGCCAAGTCTAGAAAAACTTCTGCCGTGTCAGCTGTATTTTCGAATATGTGTCTATTTATGGTAAAGCTTTTTCTTTGATACACTGTTGCTTTTCAGTTGGAATTAATTGAGAGAATTGAAAAAACCACTTAGAACAAGCAGCCCTGAAAGGCACATTTTTATGTTAACCGTAAGAGAAAGACTTGTGGTGGGGGGGGGGGCAAGATTGTCACAAAATTGGTACTAGGCAATGGCTGGCAGCACTTGTTAGTCCTGATATCTGGGCACCAGTTTGCAAGTAAGGGGACTTACAGGAATAGATGGGATCAGGAGGGCCCAGCACCTTGGCAGATCCTTAATGAAGCCTCCAAGAACTGGGGTGACTGTGGATGCCTGTGCTGGGGCCATCACCTTGGGCAGGGGGGTGAGATGGTGAGTTGTGCTGCTGCAGCGGTTGTACAAAGAGCAAATTTGCACCATAGGGATGGCGGGTGAGCAGTACAATAGCTGACGAGTATGGATCATTTAAATTGGTTTACTGCTTTGTAAAATGCTGTGTACAGTGACTGATGTGAAGACCGAAGAGGCAGCTTAGGTATGAGCTATGTTACTTGGGTTTCTCTAGAGAAAATTGGTTTATCTTCCACTGGTCCATAAATTCAATTTGCCTCTTTGACTTCCTGTATTGATACAAATGGAGTAAATCAGAAGATGGCTTAAGCAGACATGTTGAGGTAAGCGTTTTTCATTCCCTTTTCTCAATTAAATGAGCTGCAATTGCATTACGGGAGACTCTGCTCTTCCAACTCATAAATATTCTTAATGCATTCTGTCTAGCGAAACCTATGGTGACGCAAACAACTGCCCCCCTGACCCATCCTCTCCATTCTTTGACATGTGTTTGGAGAGCTATGTTTTGTATTGAAGCTATTGCTAGCTGGGATATGGAAATACTGAGAGTTCTTTGTATATCCACTTTCTTTCGTATGTGGGTACACACTGTCTAATTGTCAGATGGCCATTAGACATCAGCAAATTGTAGCTAGAAGCAGGATTTTATAGTACAGGCTTTCTTTTAAGAGCCATTCTGGTACTGGTTCAAAATAAACTTTCAAAACATTTTATAGGCCATTTTCTTGCCTTAGAGAAGAGTGCAGCTGGAATGAAGAGGAGATTTGAGGAGTGCAGATGCATTTGTAAAGCCAGATAGAAAAAGGTAAAAAAGTCTCCTGCATGATACTGTTTTACATATGCCTAATATACAGATCAAAAATCAGTGATGATTGCAGAGAAAAGGAAAGTAATAACCACCAGTATTTTTGTGGCTTTGAATTCATATAAACTTAATTATTCTGGAAAATGCTGCTTTACTGGCCTCTGTAGGAATAATTTAAAACATGTTCTGCAGCCTACCCATGAACTAGTTATTCACTGCTCTTGCAAACAAAGAGAACATCAGCTCTTTCAGCAGTGTTGTGCTTTTTTACTTTTCTTTTTTAAGTGCTTTGGTGGAAAGTTTATAAAATGATGATTTTCTTTTTTAAGCAGAACAATCCTGCTTACTAAAAGAATGCAGCAGACATATTCAGAGGTTGGCTAGCTTAACTCAGAGTTTTGGAGCTGCTGTGAAAATCAGTTATTGCTTTCTAATTTTACATTTTCTTACTAGCAGTATAGTAAACAGATCGTGTCCAAATATCCATCTTTCTCCTTATATCTGGTAAGGACAAGAGTAATATAGATATTTTATTTTTCTGTCATAATTCAAGCAAGTATTTCCGTTTGTAAAGACAATTGCAACACTGCCTTGGAAAGGAGATGTAGAGGTAGTATTTTTATGCTGCTTTAGAAACCTGCCATAGTATTTGCACTGTAATTATCAAGTTTACTTTTCCACAGTGAGAAATCCTTGAAACTGAAGGTATTTTCAGAGCATCAGATAAAGTTTAGAGCAGCAGACAACTTTTCTGCCAGTGCCATGAAGATCAACAGAACATTTCTTTTTTAATTTACTCTACCCTACAAGATGGCCGTAGTCCAGACACTGAGATTACTTGGCAAGGCCACAGGGACTTGTTCACCCTGTAAACTAGAGCCAAGACCTTCCATCCTCCAGGTCAATATTATAATCAGTAAATTACAGAGAAAGGTATTTACATTTCTCTTCTCACCCTTAAAGGCTCTTACCTTCTTGGCTGCTGAGCTGCAGAAGCATCATGGATGCTTCTCTCACTCAGAGCGTTGTACAGACATATGGTGAGGATCTGCTCCTCAAAAACATGTATGTGACACAGTTCAGGACCCAAGGCTTCCTCTTTCTGAAAGTTTCAAGGTACTTTGCACTAGGAAAAGATACCTCAATTACTATCGCAAATGGACCATGTCTAAACTCTAGGGAGGAGGAGGAAATTTTAATTAACTATTTATTGGCTTTCTGTGCAGTGCATGGATTATTTTTGGATGGCCCTTTGGAACTGTGCCTAATTCTCTCATTTAATTGTGTAAGGATGCCAGGATGTCTGACCTCATTCTTCTGAGTTGCACTGTACAAGTCAGAAGTGCTCAAACTTGTACTGTGGATCTAACCTCCAACCTGTAACACAGGGTCTGTTAAAAAAATAGAAACCTAACTTTTTAAAGCAAACATCAGTGTTGTTGAGTTCAATGAAAGCCCCATGGTGAACTTTGTGTACCATGTCCTTGCTTCAATAAATTATTTTTCAGATTAATATCACATTGACCACATGCAGAGTAGCTGAATAGTGCGGGAAGTGAAATACTGGCATCAGAGTGAGTAAAGTCCAGCCTGGAGACACACTGCAGTCTGCCTCCCAGAGAGGAGGCACTCCTGGAAACTTCTCATTGTGTGGTGTTACTGGGACAAGATTTTGCTCCTTTACTCCCTCTCAGGCTTCTGTCTGTCATCAACCCCTGCTGAGAGGAGCTTGGCACACAGAACTTCCCTGAGACCCTCGTCTGTGCTGGGAGGCTCCAGTGGGTGATAGGAACAGAAAGCTGTTGATGTGACAGCATGGCTTGCTGGAGTTGGACCTAGGAGGGACCTGGACAAGAAAGGCTTTCTATCTGAGCTGAAGGTGTTGCTCCAGGATAATGGAAAGGGAAAGCAGTCCACTCAAAATTGTTTGCAACTGTCCTGGCCAGTGTCTTACTAAGGAGTACTTGTGCATTAATAGAAAAAAAGGTGGGTGGCTGGCTGCCATCATTCCTATCTAAACTTTATTAAACAGTTTGTATTTGCCAATCTAGGCATCTACAGTAGGTACCACAAATGCTGTTTAATTGCAAATGAAAGATGTAGTGGACAATATGCACAATATTATGGGTCTTCCCACATATTGTAGAAGTGGATTGTCATCAGATTTCACTAGGAAGCTGTGGCCCAGACTGTAAAGGAGAACGTACGTTCTGCCATGGTAAAGTTCCAGAAATCATCTGTTGAGATGGATTAACAAATCATTGCTTTCTTCCAAAGCCTGCATAGAGTAATTCTTGAAATATTTGTTCTTAATATATATTTATTCTAATAATTCTTAGAACACTTTTACTCTGTGGAGTGTTGTTTCAAAAATGTAAAGTAACTGCATAGATGTTATTTAATGCTTTTCGTGTAGGTCATGACTGTAATAATAAACACTTACTGTCTAGTTTTTTGGATGAAGTTATTATATATGAAGGCATTACATCCATTTCAGCTGACTATATTAAAAGAAAAATATGAAGTATACGAGGTCTGACAGATAACTAAAAGTGAATAGAAAGTTCCCAGAAAGCAATACCTAAATCATACTTGAAATTCTAGTGAGTCTTAGATTATTCACATCCCCACTTAATACCAGCCTTGAGGTTAATGCAATTTGTTCCTAATGGATCTGACTGGGGGTAGAGAGGGCTTAAGTTCCTAATTTTTAGCAGAAGAGTTGCAGGGGTCCAGCACCTGTCAAAGTTAATGTTTCTGGGTTTGTCCTGAAAATTTTCCTATTCTTCTGTCTCTGTGCCAAAAATAATGAAGCATGTAAGCTGATGATATGAACTCTTTAAGACCACAGCATAAGTTATGCTGCTGTGAGAAGAAGCACAAACTGGCATGTGGTCTCCTCGGACTCTCTCCCCCACCACAGGCTGCAAGAAAAGCTTACTGGTTTAGAGCAGCCGAGGTAAACATCTGCCTTTATGTCAATGGGATGGGGCTGCGAGATCTCCTTGCGAGAGGCAGGAGTGGTTGTGGCAGCCTCTGCACCAGAAAGCAATGTCCTTCTCGGATTTCAGCAGACAGCAAATGCTCTTTGTGGTTTAAAGCAAAGCTCATGGTCACACCAACAGGCAGTGAGAATTCAGGCGCTCTTCAGAGTGTTTCTGAAAATCATCACAGTGGGATTTTTTATATAGCTTTAATATGAACACTGTCATTCACTGTTATTGGCAGCTGTTGTGCACTGATGACAGGGAGCTTGGTCCTTTATGGCCTTAACTAGCCAACAGATGCCAGCTGGTTTTGTCTCAAAAAAAAAGAAAAGCAAGTGATGTCTCTGTTTGGGCTGATTCTGAAGTCTTTATCCTGGGGTATTAACTTTAGCTGTGAGCTAAAGTTACAGTACTTTGTACTGTCCAGGTCTGTAACTGTTGTATGCTGAACTATACTCCAGAGTAACTTCCAATTTTTCTAACTGCATACCTGTGGTATGCAATCTTATATCCACATCCTTCTGATGGTGGGCAGAACCAGGCTGCTACCACCATGCTTTGTTGTCTGGAGAGGCCTCTGAAGAGATCTTTGTATAAATATTTATATAATACTGCAAGTTGACTCATACTACTAGACAATTTTAAAGAACTGGAGCTACAGCATTAGAAGTACATCTTTAAAAATTCATAGTGCAATTTAAAGACATACAGCACAAAACTGTTGAAGAGAGAACAGAGTAACAGTCTCAGTGTATATTCTCATACCTTTTTTAGCTCCCAGTAGTCACTGGCTGTATTAAGAGAGAGGAATCAAGAAATGTGAGCTTCTTTTGAGGCTTTCTACCTTTCCTGTTCCCATTGCCAGGGCACTAAATTACTCCAGTTTGTGATGATGTTTAGCTTTCTTGCATCCGTAATTGTCAATGGACATGTAGCAAAATGCTATAGATTAAACACAGATAGCTATGAACACGTGTTGTCTTCTGTCAAAGTCAGAGAATGACTTTGAACTTGACCAGCACCTAATTCAAGGTTCATTGGTGTTGTATTTTGGGAAGCATCACTTCTCCTGTACAGTTCTCTCTTCATCTTCCTGGACAGCTACAGAGCCAGTGACTGGGTAGTGTGATAAGTGAGCTATTTTTAGTGTTATAGTATGAAGAAACTTGTATAGGAAGAATCCCAAAGTGCATCTTTAGTTCCTACTTGAATTCCATCAGTGCTATAAGGAAGACACTCAGAGCTGTGTCTTTCAAATTTTGGGCACTTTTGTTATTCTGTTCATCTGCCTAATCTTTTCACAATATTTTAATTATCTGTGGCATCAAACCATGCTCTTATTCCTTTCTATGTTTTTTTGCAGTCAGCAGCATTATGCTAATACCTTTTAGCATAGATGAGTCCTTATGTAGTCCTTTGCACTACAAACATGGGTAAATCTAGTCCATCAATGGCCAGATACAGCCACAGACAGAACATCCATCATGCACAAAAAGTATAGACAAAAGACAAAAGTATAGTGCTATATTATTGTAGAATACATTATTTTTCTTGGTATTTGTCTGTAAAAAACAGTAATCTCATTGCTGCAACTTTTAGGTCATCAAACACATGGGGATCTATTAATTCCTTCTATGTCATACAGTATTTGGACATTGCTGCAAACATGTTGATGGACTTTACTAAAGGATCACACGGCATTCAACCAAAGACAACAAAAATTTCCTTTAGACTTAAGGTGACATGTAGCAGACGTCAGACATGTAGCATGCCTTGATTTATATCCCACTCTCTGCTGGCTTATTTACAAGATTAATTATTCTTCTTAGGTGCAGCCAATGTCTTTACCCACAATATTGCTGTGTATCTGACTGCAAAGGGCATTAATAAGCATACTTAATAAATCAGATCCATTTAGCAATCGTGCATGTCAGGCGTTCTGTGCATTCGTTAATTAACGGTGCTGCACACTCCAGCTAGGAACCTCCAGAACCTGTTACAAGCAGCCTGGTGTTCAGGAAGATTAATCACTAGGCTACAAAGCTCAGATGCTGAATGAGAATGTTCAGTGGAGAAATTAAATCCCTCCAGGCAAACTGTAACTTGTATACCCTGTTTCCATAGTCGTTACTCACCTATTTATTTATTTAAGATAGCAAATTACCACTCATGCCTCATCATAACTTGCTTACTGAGAGTTAAAAGAGCCCCATCTGGCACTACCCACAGGCAGAGCAGGGGAATGTGGCCGCTGAGCTTGGGTCCTAATGAAGTGTGTTTGTGAGAGAGCATTTGTTTGCTTTTATCCCACAGTGAAGTGAATAAAAACTGTATGTGACATAAAGCACCTTCTAGGTTTGTGAATATTGTAAGAATCCTATGCTTCCCATGGCAATTTTTTACCTCATTTCTGTATTGGTTGCCCTGTATGTTTGGAGGAAAACGGTGCACAGCAGACAGGCATGTACATTTAGCTAAAACAGCATGACAGCAGCTTTGCAGAAAAGGACCTGGGTGTCCTAAAGGGCAATGAAGTTGACCATGAGTCAGAAATGTGCTCTTGTGACAAAGAAAGCCAATGGCATCCTGGGCTGCATTAGAAAGAGCACGGCCAGCAGGTTGAGGGAGGGGATCCTTCCCCTCTGTTCAGCACTGGTGAGGCCACACCTGCAGTTCTGGGTCCAGTATGAGAGAAACATGAATGTAGTTAGTCCAGTAAAGAGTTACAAAGATGATTAAAGGATTGAAGCATTATTTGTATGAGTAGAGGCTGAGAGAGCTGGGACTGTTCAGCCTGGAGAAGGGAAGGCTCAGGGCATCTTATTCATGTGCATAAATACCTGTTTTGGAGGTGGGGGGAGTGGACTAAAGAAGGCAGAGCCAGCCTCATCTCTGTTTCGGATTGACAGGACAAGAGGCAATGGGCACAAACTGAAATGCAGGAAATCCCATTTAAGTTTTTGGGTTTTTTGGGTTTTTTTTTATTTATTTTATTTTTTTTTTATTTTTTATTGCAGTGGGAGAGGTCAGACACTGGCACGGGTTGCCCAGAGAGGTTATGGAGTCTCCATCCTTGGAGATATCCAAAGCCCAACTGGACATGGTCCTGGACAGCCCACTCCACTGCTTGAACTGGGGCTTGGACTAGGCACTCTCCAGAGGTGCCTTCCAGCCTCAGCAACTCTGTGATCCTGAGCTTCACACAATGTAGTGGCTGGCTTCTCTTGGCCAGCATGACAGTCCCTTTAATATACACCTCCTTGCAGATTGTTGTTATGTGGTCTTTGGGAGGCAGAAGAGAGGAGAGAGGACCACACTGGAGAAAGCAGGCTTTTCTGATCTTCTGATAAAAGTTACATATTCAGGGTGCAAAAAATCCTCTCCTGTTATGACTGTCAGCTTGTGTTATGCAGCAGAAAATAAGTATATTTTATAATTTTGTTGGGCAACAGCATGGCTGATCTTTTGCCCTTTCCAGAAAGAAATACATCAGTGACTAATGGCTTAGGTCACATTATGTGGCAAAATTAAATACAATAGTATTAGTAGGAGCTATTTTTCTTCTCTTCTTCCAATGTTTATGACAAATGCTTCTGTGTCTAGCTGTAAATAATTGATGAGTAATGTACTAAATTAATGGTAGTAATTTCAGATGGATTATAGCAACATCAACCAAGCAGCAGTTATGCTTGTGAAAAATATTATAATTGGTTCATTCCTCCTCTATATTTTAAAGTTTTACGTAGGTTCATATGTCCTGTAATCCCTGTTTAAGGATTTCCTTTAACAGTCCCATATCCTTAAGCTCCTATTTAAGCAAGAGTTGTTGTGGAAAAAGGCAGGGCATCTGGACTCTGTCTGACATAATGCAATTTTCTTTTTTTTTTCTAAGGTCAGCTGAGTTCAATGCAGAAAGCCAGCCCAGCTATTAGCCATTGGGAAGATGATTCTGTGACTCCCATTCTTTCTTGAAAGCATGAAACCACATGTCAGTTTCTGGAAATGTAATGGGTTAAAATTTAGTAACAGTCTTTTCTTCCTCTCACTTTTTATAAAAGAATAGAGCTTATAAGCAGAGAAAACATCTACATTCTCAGAGAGGGCAGCAGCACAGTCATATTTATCATATCCATTTTCTCTAAGATGTGCGGCTTCCAATAAATTTCATGTGCTGTCAGTGTGGAGGATGATGTGTCCCTGAAATAACAGGTGTTGTAGAGCTGAAGAGTTTCTCCTCCAAGAAGTATAAAAAACACGCTGAGTTCAAGTTAATATAAAGCTGTGTTTTCAAATGTACAAGTTCTCTCGGGGAAAATATTAGGCAGAAAAGGAAAAATGCCTTTAGTATTATTTTTTAGGTTATAAAATCTATTGAAATACAGAATTCCCTAGGCATAGAAGGTTAAGCCTGATGACTTGGGCAAACAGCTTTAGATGTAACTCTGAACAGACATTAAAGAGAGAGCTATCAAAGATGGCTATCCCCAATTTCCCTTTAAGACTTTAGTTACATTTTTAACACTGAATAGAGTTACTTGAAAGTGGAAGATATGTACTCCTTTTACCCTAAAAGGGAGTATGTAAAGAATCAGAATTTTCAGGTTCTTTTTAGAGTAAAAACAAAAAAAACCCCACTTCCCAAACCAACCCAAAGGATCCCTTTTTGGAGGGGTGGGACTAGATTTAACTTGTTTAAGTGGGAGTGGACAAGAAAAGACTGTACATTTGATCAGGACCCTCCCAAATCATGTTAAAAAGTGGGGAGAACTTACACGACTTAGTTGTCTCCAAATTCCTGCCTGTCCCAAATTAAGATGTGGACTCATGCTTGTGCCTATAAACATGCCTTACTTTGCAACCATGTTTTCATTCTTGTATTCCTACTGGTATGTGTCAAACCTCTGTGGTCATGCTTGTATCACAAGTAATTTGAACCAATGACTAAATTTTATTCATACCTGTGGAGGGTTGGCCCTTGGCTGGTGGCCAAACCACACACACCCGCTCACACAGTCCCTGCCCCCACCCAATGATAGGGGAGAGAATTAAAGAGGTAAATGGCAAAGAGGACTCGTGGGTTGAGATAAAGACAATTTAATAACTAAACTACAATAATATTGGAAATAATACTATATACAAATATGCAATGTGATACACAGTGATTCTGCCTCTCCCCAACTGATGACCAAAGGCCCAGCCCACTCCCGGCCAATGACCCCGGAGGAGGGAGGGAATGGGTGATACATAATGATACTGCCCCCCCCAAATGGCTCAGCCTATTGCCAGCTAATGATACCCAGAAACTGCACTCACAATTCCCCCAAAAGGGGAATTTATGAAGAGAAGGAAGAAAGAAAAAAAATTAACTCTCCTCTGCTTAACCCATGACAACACCTTTGAAGGCCATTGGTTAGTGTTTATTAAACTGTGTGAACACATTGTCAGGCAGTCTGCAACATGACTGAAGCAATAGCAGTATAAAGCTCTACATGTATCCATACATGGAAACTTACATGTAAATAATCTAGCAAATGTAGGCAATGTATGAACCCTAAAAATTAAATCTAGTTTCCCTTTGGTTGTAAATAAAAACTACAGAGACTGCACAGCATAAGCTGGCCTGTGCAATTTTCATAAAGATCGGTTGTCATAATTAAAAGAGATTGAGAAGCACTGTGCTAGGTGATGCTTTGGCAATCAGACTGAGTAAATCAGTTCTCTCAATGTAATTTGTGTTCTCAGTTAATGTGGTTGTCTGTGAACTGCCTATAGCAAGTGTTTAAAGTATGTCGTTTGCATAGGCTCTTGCTGTAAGAAGATGTCCAGCCTTTAAAGCTGTGAGTGGGAGCCAAAGCAGTGAGAAAATGCTGAGTGGCAGGATGAGAAGACTGGCACTTTGAGACATTTGGGAATTCTAGCTTCAGAGGAAGATTTTCTGTATTTTGATTATCATGCAAAGTTTATTAAAATGGGAAAGAAAGCAGTAGCCTCCCGTACTGAAAGTGAACAGTGCCTATGGCCAGGTCAGAGGAGCTTGTGTTTTCAGCATGCAGTGATTTGGTCCAGGTATTTTTGTGTTCAGTATGAATGAGCTTACCCTGAAACATCAGTTTCCAGGCCAAAAGGTCATTATAAACCCTCCAAAACTCTTGTGGCTCACTGATGGCGAGTTGACAACTTGCTACGTTACACTGCTCAGTGTACCTTATCAATAGTCCTTGGACTACCAGTCATCCTCTGACCACAGTTTAGCCACCACTACTCATCACTTTCAGCTGGAGGCTTGAGAGAATTTTAGGTTAAATGGATGTTGTGGATGTTTCCATGCATTCAGAGGCTATAGGAGATGCAATATCAACAAGTGTAGATCTTTGCTCTGTAATTTGCAAATGTTGAGTATATGAACTGTATTTATGGGCTTGAACTACCTGATGGCAGTCATGAAACTGGCTGTTACTGAGGTATTCAGTGCATTCAGACGGGGTGGGAACTTGCTCTTCCTTTCATATATTTCTTATTGTAAGGAAGCAGATATTTATTTCCTTGAGATTAACTTCAGAAGTTTTTAATTCTTAGCAAAAGGCTCATTAATTTATAGGTCAATAAAAAAGTTTCTTATAGGAAGCTTAGCAATCAAAAAATATCATTCCAGATAGAGAACATGTGTTCACATCGTCAACCATGTAATTCCCTCCCAAAAGTCTGAACTGGAGTGGATATAAATAATGGGTTGCTGCAGATACCTTGATGAACAATCAATAGCAATGTTTTATTACAGGAAGCACAATCTTAAGAGCACAAAAAAATCACCACATTCAATTCTGCGTTGTTACTGTCATTATCATCACAAGCCCTGTTTCAGCTGAAGAAGTGGAAAGCAAAATGAAGAATAAACAGAAGACAAGAAAATAAAAGACACTTCAGAAATCATCCCTAAGGAATGAGAAAGGAGAAATGGAAGAGAACAGACAGTTTTGTTATTATCTAGGGTAATAGGTTCTGGGAATTCCACTTTAACCATCAGCCCAGAATGGATAAGGACTAGGCATTGCAGTTCTCAGGGATGTAAGAAAAGCAGAAGGAAAATTAAGGCAAGTCTCAAAGTCAGGCGTATATATGTGTCATACAGCTTATGTGCATGTAGGCCAAAGATGTCTGTGAAAACTGGCTCCAATGCACATGAAGCCAAATCAGGTAAACAACTGGTCGTACACACAAACTAGATAATGTGTGTATACACATACATGTGTATGTGTTCACATACTCATGTAAAAGCAAAGATTAACTTGCTTAGTCTGGACCCATGTAACCTCAAATTAGGTATGAAATAATGTATGAGGGAAAACATGGATCTCCACCTGAAAATCAGCCCAATGTATGCTTGCTAAGGTATACCTGGAAACAAGCAGTGACTGGTGAAAAAAGCGTAGAGACCAAAGACTGTGAAAAGCAACTTGCTGCTAGTGTAAATGTAACTGTATTGTGAAAATGATCAGCTGATTTGCAAGCTTGAAATGGACGTAGTGTGCAAAACATGCTTTCTAGTATTAAAAAAATGAGAACAGTATTAAGAAAGGGTAGTACTATTAGGATAGAAGAAGAATGTGCTATGGAAGACTTGGAAAGTTTGCTTAGCTGCGGTCTCTCTGCCTCTGTTATCATCTGTCAAACAGTAAAAGGGTACCTGTTTTCTTTTACTTGCCTATTTAGATTATCCTTATCTTTTTATTACTGTGGATTTGTACAACAGAGGCTGCTTTTAGATGTGCTGGCATCCAGCGCTCTGTGCCTGGTGGCAGCAGAGATTGCCCTGCGGCACCGCCCCGCTCCCCCCTCCCCGGTGCTTCACCTTGCACGGCTCTGTGCTGTCCCGGGCAGTTCAACCTCCAGCCCACGCAAAGGTCTCTCATTGATCCTGAACATCATCCACATCATGGTGTCACTTTTTAACTTTAGCTGTCACGTTAGGCAGACCGCTCCCTGCACTGAAGTTTATTTAAAGTTCAGTGAGAGCTCAAAATGTCAAAAGCAGAAAACATGCAGCTAAAGGAACAAATGTTTCTTCTTTCTTGCCATCCAGGCTTCATCCCATCTGCTGACAGAGACAGAACAGTGGCTTCGTCATCTGAGAGCAACGGATTTTGTTCCTTGTGTTCACTGGAGTCACACCATAATATGAAACTCTGCAATGTGCGTATATCATACAAGCAAGGGACAACAGCTATAATCACAGACATGAATCCAGAATTTAAGTACAGAATAAGGCCTCGTAGAAGCATAGGGCTTCTGCTCAAGACCATTAACTCTAATGAAAATGCACATTTTTCATTAGGCTCTAATAGCCTTCTACAAAGTAGGGCAACTGCTGTGCAATGTTTGTAGAAACAAATTGCTAATCAGTCAATAAGGACCTTTACTGTGCACTGCTACAGCCAGCTTTTAAGCATTTTCAGTTACATTGAATAATTTTAACTCATTGAACTGTTACTTAGTAAAAAAAAATATGTTTTATTTATAGAGTATTCGATGTGGCAATGCAGAGTGATTTTTGCATCTTGAGTTGATTTTTTAAAATTTATACTGAAGACTTATCACTTTGATCTGCCTCATGACTTTTTTTTTAGGGTTTGGAAAGTTTTTATTTTATAGTGAAAGCTGGTAATGAGTTGAATCAATCATTCTTTCAGAAACAGATTTTATAATTCCATTACAAGTGCCTTGTGTACCCTAAATCTTAATGACAGGAGCTGTTGTTACTGGAGCACAAAAGCCTGCTGATCAGTGTTGAGTGAGTTATTCACACAGCAGAAAATTGCAGGACTAGGATCACCACAAATATACGTGTGTGCATAACATATATGTATGCGTGTATACATAACTATATATGAAACTACATAGTTGATTTTTTTTACTAGTAACAAATAAACTTTTGTCATTTATTTTCTACATCTGATCAAATTCACTCATGTTAATGGTACTAGACACAGAAAATACAATGGAATTGTACTTTTCCAAGCTAGAATATGCAATAGTTTCCACGTTTCTTTTATCAGGAAAATAGAACAATTATACCAGTCCTTGCTGGGAATGAAACAATGAGGCCACTCCATTTTATGACAAGTAAGAATATGATATAATATAAATCTGTGTTTTGTTTGTGAATGCAATATGAAAAATATTCGTTATTTCTATAACTAATGATAATATTGATGTCAGCAGTGGCATTTTGAATCCAAATATGCGGAGTAATATTTTAAAGGTACTGGAGTTTCTAGTTGGAGACAAGAAGTACTGAATTTGAGGGAAAGCCAGAGAGTTAAAAATCTGTAACTTGGAAAATAATGCTGGGGCCTAGAGAAATATAATTGTCTACAGATATTTGGATGTTATCATTATGAAGGATTAATTTTATTCTTAATGCTTGACCTTCAGATAAGCTTCTGTTAGAGACAAATTTCTAGTAGAAAATGGGATAAACCACTAAATATGAAAAATGCTCCTGTAAGATCAGTTGAAGAAATCTTAGACATCTGACCACTTCCAGCTGGATCTCTCAGATATGTTTAATACTAAGGAAGAAGAACAGGCTCATGAATATTTCTGAGACACGTATTTCTTGATGAAATAATTTCACCATTATGGCTGCATAGCAACCTGAATTTTACCACGATAAGCTTGAGAAATATTTGATTCTTCACATGATGATGATGTCATATGTTGATGTTGTGTTGGATTAGACTATTTATTACAAAGGCACACTGTACATAGTTGTTTATAAAAGAGAGTATAAACCTTTGTGTAAAACAAGTGGAAACCAGGCTGCAAAACCTAAAGGTAAAATACTACTATGTAATTTTTCCTTGTGAGTTGTGACTCTGTATTCTGAAGTAATTGGGGAGCTTTGTATTACAGCATGATAAATGGAGTTATTATATTGGCTGGATGGATACTATCAAATCATAGTATCTAATATCTTCTGCTCAGACTGGCAGAGCTACAAGGGTACATGTAAGCCCCATTTCAGTAAAGGTGGCTTATACCATAGGCTTTTGGAAAAGCATTTGACTTCTGAACACTGACAATGAAGTTAATCCTAGTATTCTGAGAAGCCCGCATGCTAAGAGGAATTGTGAAATATCTCCTTGTTTTTAAGTGAATGATAAAAGGAGGCTACTGAATGCTTCGGGGTATGAAACTAGGGGGTAACAAGATAAGATGAAGTGGATGCCTGGTAGCTGGTACCTCATTATAGTAAAGAATCTGGAAGAGGATTGCTAACACAAGGCCTTTATAAACTAACCCTTTTTCCTTTCCTTTCCCTCATCCTTTCATACATATTTAAGAGTAGCCCCAGCAAAAGGAAGTAAGTCCAAGGAGCAACAAATCAAAGATTACTTTGACTCTTGCTGTGTGTTATTTAATGTGTTTAAAAATAGTATCTGCTCAAAATGCTCATTGGACCCTCTCAGATCTGTATTCCTTTCAGTCAGCCATGTATGTCCATGGCAATAGCGTTGCCCATTAGGCCTGTAAATGAATTTAGTGTGATGAACTGCATATACCACATATGAGGGTGGTAGTAGCCATAGTCCATTAAACTAATATAAGTGCACTTGTTCTAGTATATGTATTCCCACTGACTGATTGGTCACAGTTGGATCTTTGTATTTTTTTTTTTAATATGTTTCCTACGCTTAAAACACCCTCTTCTACCATAATATTCTCTTTGTAAGGACTGATTTTTCACTTTAACATTTACATCTTCCCGGATTTTTTTCTCTGAGCTTATGATCCTGAGGAGGTTGCACTGCATCTACGTAATGAGTAATGCATTGTGCCCAACAGAATGAATCAGAGAGAATGAAACATTCGAAGTTCCAGCCTTTGTGACATGAGCTTTTGTGAGGTCAGGTTAACCCTCAACTTATCAGAAAAGCCTCTCCCTCAACTGGATTTGAAAGAGATCTGAGGGACCTGACTGGTATGTCTATATCTTATGTCTTGGCATTGCAGAGAGACACTTGGAGCTCTCATGAGATTCTTTTCTTTGCCTGTTGGATGTGTGCAAGGTCAGTTTCCACTCAACCATCTGGGTTGCCTTATCTCACTATTTTCCCTTTGGGTCCTTGTCCCCCACCTAACCATAGTCTTGCTCGTTGGGTAACAGCTCTTGCTTTAGCTCTGAGGACAACAGAGGGAGATTTAATTTAGAGGTACCATTACTGCTGAAAACAACCTTACCCCAGCAACAGGTTGCATTAGCTTGGGCAGGGGACTCTGCAGGTACATCTAGACTGATCTGTTACCGTACCCATTTGTTAAGGCTATCTATCTGAAGTGTCTTTACATATCATCACATTGTTCAAAATAGGCTTGTTCAAAGCAACAGATATTGGTGAAGCATTGTTAGAGCTCAAAATGTATGAAGATGATCTCATGTTCCCAACAATACAGTACAAACGAAGAGTTATTGCCAGACCTATGTCTAGACTTCCCCTTGGGAGTGATGCCAACAGTTTGGAAGGTAGATGAATGGAAAAATTCTGCCCAAGAATGTAATTCTCTTTGTTTATTGGAGGCAGATATAAAAAAGCTTTAAGACTTTCTTAGCCTGCGACTACCTGACAAAAATAAATCCAGCCATAGAAATGCAAATGAAAAAGAGAGCAACACTTCTGTACCTCATTTTTCTCAGGTATATTACCTAATGGAGTTGCACTGAGGGGTGCCTGCTTTCCTCAGAGCTAATTGTGCTACTTCTTGGGAGCAGAGGCAAAACATATGCCTGCTGTAATGACACTGCTGTTCTTTGGAAACCTACTGTGGTCAGTGCAGCATCCATCAATTTTTCTGGTTGTCTAGGGTGAATTATTGGGATGCTCCTCTCTGCTGGTGCTGCTTCTGTTTCCACATTATCTCACACTTGCCCTAAGACTCCCAGGGTAACATTTAGATCATAATGGTACAGAAGTTATGTTGGTTTCTCTCACATTGAAAAAGTCTCTGACTCATTGTCTCTTTTTTCCCCTTCACAATGGAAAATAACAGTTTTCTAAGCTGCTCTTTTCATGCATACAGAGCCTTTCTGCACCACAGAGACCCAAATCTCCAGCCAGTCTGTCCCACTCAGGTGTATTCTGTGGGACACACAATGTGGGCAACGGACCCATGTCCTTTGAAGAACCCTATATACTTCTAAAACAACCTTGCACTTAATTGCAAAATTTATACATGATAGCTCATAGAGAAACTGTCAGCTTCTCCTGTCAGGTCTTGTACTGTGGTACAATACTGTCCCTGTCATGTTCAACATGCCTAACAGAAACCAGAGCCCCTCAGCATCACTAGGCTCAAACCACATCTGCAAATTTCCAGGAGACTACTTGCAAATAGACACAGCTCCAGATATCTAGGAGAATATTTTCCCCAGCAGGCATATGAGTTTTTATATACTTCTATGTCAAATGCACACATAAACTGTGTAACCAACTAGTGAACACACTGTAGTATGTGATAGACTGTCTCTGCCGCGATTGAGAGGCGGGACATAGCTTGATGCAAGCAAAGTGTTGTTTATTACTACAGAAACCGCTACTTATATAGAAAGAAAACTTCTTATACAATTTGTTAAAGGCATGCTGATTGGCTGTTACTAGGCTAACAAATTCTTTCTACCTATGTTTTAGTAACAGCATGAGCAAAACAATCGCGAAAACCCCCAAGTTATAGTTTAACCNAGGGGGTAGAAAGTAGACTTTCTATTGGTAAGTTTGGATTCCAGCTGCCGGGCAGCTGTATCCCACTGAGTATTTTGGACAGCAATGTGCCGATGCTTTTCTGCTCACCACACTGCCTGACTAGTTGGAAAGCTGCAGGGTAGTGCTGGTATGGAGTGAAACTCATGGCCACAATGGTCAAGGAGCCATGGATGGCAGGGGGACAAGCCAAACAATTGCAGTGTTCATTTATCCTTTAGTTTGCTGAGAGGGCTTTAGCTAAGACCTAGGAAACTAATAGTTACTGGAGATACTTGGCACTTTCAGTTTAGTAAGAAGAAATGATTCAAAGAAGATGGAGTGGAGGGCCTGTCAGATCACCAGCTGGCTCTCCAAAAGCTTTGGGCAGCTGTAAAAAGGCTACAGGTTCTTATAGAAACCTAATCCCCCAGACTCTGAAGGACACATTATTTGAGGACATGGTGTTTGGTTTAAAGTCAGTGAGCACATCCTTTTTCTCACCATGACTAAGTGGTGGCTATGCACTGAAGTACACCTCAGTGTATGGGGTCCTCAGCTGTCTGGAATGCAATTTGGACAGCTTATGCCATGACAACTGCCTACCTTGAGCAATTTGGTTTTCTCTTTGTGGAAACTGTGCCTAGTGGAGGAGAAAAAAGCTGTGTGCCTGAGTCTTGCTCTTATAGATACACAGGAATCGATAAGGGCACAGGCAGCAGAGCACAAGATGCTTGGAAACATTCCCAAGCCGGTCAGGTGAGACATAGCCAACAGGACCAGAAGCTTAAATAATAACCATAATTTGCTTTAATGACTTGTTAAACTATTAGTTGTCCGTAGTAGAATGCAAAACAAAAGGACAACCTTTTATGGTGAATACAGAGGGAAAAAAATGACTAAAAAGTTATGAACACAGTGGAATAATACTATCCAGATGCTGTATCCCTAAGTGCAGCAGTGAGCTCAGTGGATTTTTATTGAAAACACACATGCACACTTTCATCCCAAGGGAAGCTCTAAACCAATGAAAACGCAGACTGTTGCTTCTCTCCCGATTGCTAATAAAACTAGTGCTGTTCCTTTGGCTCTTTCAGTCTGACCTTGGCATTGAGAGCCAGTAAAATTTTAGATGCTAGCTTTTGCATTTTTATTCCAAGCAAGCAAGTAATCAAAACTACTGTCTCCCATGCAATTTACTGCTGAAATAATGTATTTGCTGTCAGGGAAAAAAATACCAAAGCTCTTTTATTTAACCCAGTAACACAAGGAAGAACTCAAGTGATTCACTGCCACAAAACACAGTAAATGCATGAGGAAGTAATTTCCTGTCGCCACAGATCAGCGAGATATCTAAAGTCTCACAGATCCAGTTTATCTCTGCTTTCCCTCTTCCATGCTCTTGTATTAGCCAAAGTTCAAGCACAAAGAACACAGCACCTAACTTTTTTTTTACACAGACATGATCATCACTTAGGTCAATATCTTACTGTTTGCTTGGTCTTCCAGCACTTGGCAATGTGAAAGATCTCTATACTGTTAGTGTCTTGTCAGATTCCTTAGTCAAACTCACCTCTAACAAACTCCTTCACTTATGTTTTAGAATATGTATTGCTGGGAACTCCTCTTTCTGTGGTCTTGCTCAGTGGCTGCTCAGCATTCTTCTGAAACGTGAAGATACCACAAAATCCTGGTTTCTGTGAGCAAAATGGCAGCTCTCCAAGAGGAGGGGGGAATCCATAGTTTTATTCTTGTTTCCACAGTGAACAGTAATAGTGGCTGAGGTATCACATGCTCCCTCTGGCGAGATTTCATTCTTCTTAGTGACTCCATTAGTAGGGGACAAACAGGAACATTTTAGGCTACTCAGAGTAGACCCTTCACATCAAAAGCTGAATTTTTACTTTGGACTAAAGTGTCATAAAAGTCAGACCTCAAGACTGGGGAACATCTCAAATACACATAGTCCGAAACAGGTAGTTTGTGGAGCATTTGAAAGAGCTTAGAAGGAAAGGATGAAGTGGACTCAGCTTTGCAAAGGTTATTTTTCTTTGAATAAACACAGTCTTTGAAGTTCAAAGCCCATATGCAAAAGCATTGGTGAAATGAGCACATGTGGTGAAACCTAGAAAGGGATGGACAAAATGAAAGTGAAGGCCACCTGAAGAATGCAACAGAGTGACAAAAATAGGAGGCTGAGAGTTGCCCATGTCCTTTCTTCAGGGGCTTGGTTTACAAATTCAGAAAACAAAAGAAAAAACTCTGGATGGTGAGGAGATACTATGATTTATTAAAGTTCTAGGAAAAATAAACATTTGAGAAAACCCTGAGACAAGACCATCAAGAAGAGAGAGGCACCAGGATTTGTAATCTAACCTTGCCTGAAGTGAAAGTTTACTGTGTGCTACTTCCATACCATGCTTTGTTGCTCAGGGAGCAACAAAAACTGATGGGCAGAAATAGAAGGGCTTGTATATATCTGTTGTTTTACTGGTTTGCAGCTGCCATGGCAGGATCTCACTCTCCCCGGTGATCTGAAAATTGCAGGGTTACAAAAAGATGGGAAAATGGTGGACAATATATATTTAAATTTCGTTGAAACTGAATGATGGTGCATTTGGAAAAGTTAACTTATCATGTAGCCCAAAGAAAAGAAACAGAAAACATAAGGAAATTATGTGGAGTAAAAGACTGGGGCCCGTCTGATTTTTGTGAGTTTTAATTATGAGGGGATATAATCATTACTATTTTTAACTTCCTCCAGCATAGGTGTGGGGACTACTCTCTCATCTGATCTGTCCTAAAAGGAAGGAGACTGTAATCTTCAGAACTCTTTCCAAACCCTCTGCAGATTCTTGCACTGTGGACTTTTTTTTCCCAACAGTATTTCTTAACCAAAGACAGACCCATTTAGGTTCTTTTCTTCCAGACTAAAATATGTACAAACACATACATGTACACATATACACATATGCACACACACACATATGCAGAGTACTTGAAGGCAGATCTGCTTCTGACAGTGGTGAGCAGCAGACTGATATGAAAGAGGTGTTACATAGGGATCCTTCCCCTGCCGTAGCCTGTCTACACCATGATTAGTGGAGTAGGGACTTTCTGAAATGGAGGCTACATTCAGATTTCTTTTTTCTTATTTTCCCTTCATGCCCTCCCTCGGAATAGTGAATTTCTACCATCAGCCTTGAGCTGTACACACTGACGACTTACTGCAGTAAGCAACGCTGTCATTCATCTGCTTCAGTGTTTGCCCCAGGTCCATTTTAGAAACTAATTTGAGATATGCTGACTTGAACAATTAATTAAATTTGGGAGGCCATGCAATTTGCCCAGCAATATTTTAGGAAGGTCTGTTAGCACTGGTTGTTGAGGGAACAGGCATTTTTACAGAACATAAAGCAAAGATGAAGTCAGAAGTAATCCAAGGTCCCTGGTGTACTATAGCATAGTATATTGAATCAGCAACAGATATCAATAACTCATTTTGCAAAAGATGGCTGGGATTGCAAAGGTAATGGCTGCATTTTTCTCAAACTGGCAAAGGGATGTGTACCTTTGCCTAGGGAGCAAAACTGTTACCCCATAGCAAAAATGCAAAACAGGAGGGAAGCAGGACAACCCTAAGGTTCATTTCATGGACCCACTTTGAGAAGCTGGGATTTCTTTCCCACTATAATCCTGATAATTTATTTCAGTGTAATATCCTTCCACAGAAAGGCAGAAGAAGAGAGAGGGAAACTAATGCTTTCTTCTCAGAGTGATATCTGCTGCTTATGCTTCTTGCACAACTTCCTACTGAAATTGCCTGAAACTTGCAGATAGATTCATGGATACTGTCAGTAGTAGCAGAGGGCTGTTTGCACAGAGAGGTGATGCTTTCATGACAGCTGTGATGCTCCCTCCCTGTCTCTGCAACCAGGGCTTCTGTCTTTAAAGGGGCACTTCAGCAAAAAGATGGGGAAGATCTTTATGTGCACCCTTATTGTCCAGAACTTTCAAAACCCATTAAAGAGTTGGTTTCTCTTCTGGTGTATAGCCAATACACGAGATACCTTCAATTAAAACACCTTTAGTAACAGAAATCTAAGCTAATGCACTCCCAGTTAGAGTGTTTCCCTAATACTTGTGAGGACTGGACTTAGTTTGTGCATAGCATACTTTAAGTATGCACTAACACTCTCCCACTGTGATGTTAGAAGAATGATTTTTAAAAACCCCAGCTTTAATGACTGATATAAAAATTGCCAGGAGTACTTTAAATCAGGTACTCACTGTTAGCTTAATTAACTAAATCAGAGGAAATACAAAACTAAAACTAAAACTCTCTGTTTTGTTAAGAATAAAAACAAAACCCCTTAAATTTTTGCACAGCTGAACAGGTAAAGTATTTTTTTGGGTGGAGACAAAAGGAAATACACCACCAATTTGCAGGATGCAGAAAGCTGAACCATCCTAGCTGATCTACTTGAAAGAATCTCATGTGTTCAGCATAATGGCTCAGCAATATATGTTGCTAGTCCTATCTTGAAAGTGATAGGTATATGAAGCCAAGAGTTGTTTAATCTCCTTTACCAGAAATCCATCACATTACATGGTTCCAAGAAGACTTCCTCTACTGCATACTAAATCAGTCTGTTTTCTGATTACACTATTTTACATATTTTTTCCATTACTAGGAGGTCTTCCGTGCTATGCTTCACCCAGCATAGGTATGCTTGGCATCTGCACGATGGGATTTTTGGCTCTGGGTACAAAAGAGAGAGGAGAGGGAGAACACAAGCTACCCTCTAGCTTTCTCAGACCTATGTTGTGTGACTATGAAGACATAAGAAAATACATTTTCAAAGCAAATATCCAGATTTGACAGTTGGATGTTTTGGTGTCACAGCCCTGATAACATATCAGAAACACTAATGTTTCTTTAGGGTCTGAATTTATATGCCTGATTTTAGAGGCCTGGACTTGGATGGTTTAATTGGGGAAGCTACCTGTATATTTGCATCATATGTGCCACGAAATACAATGTTTAAGCAGTTTATGTAGGTAGTGCTATTATTGAGGCAAGCAGTCAGGGTATCCTTGTCTCTCACTCTTCTCTTTCACTGAGATCATAGCATTCAACAAAATAGGCCACATGTATGTATTTTTGTTAGTCCTATTCCATCACCAGTAAAGCAGAGCGAGCATTCATATTTATGAAAATCTAGCCCTGAATATTCACTTGAATGGTCCAAGTCCATGTAGGAACATCAGTAGCTCTGTATCCATAGTGCTCTTCTGTATTTCCCTTTTATCTTTATTGATATTGGTCTTAAGTGGGTGGTTTGGGGATATTGAAACTATAGAACTGATTCATTACAATGACTTCCTACTTCAGGCAGCAGCAGTTTGAATTTAAAGCCAATCTCCCCTCCTCCAAAGCAGAATGCATACATGAAGACAGATCAATGTCCACCTTTCCCATTTGCAATAATTCATTCAGTTACGTTAATGAGAGCTATCTATTTGATTTGTCAAATTGCATTACAAAGCCTGCTGGAGCTGACAGGAATTATCTTGTCTCCTGCCCTAGTGCCTGGCTGGCAGATCAGGGGGGTGGAGGTTAAGATCAGTTTTGCTATGGCTCATTTACTCCTACTGTGCTGGTTTATTCTATTTAGCTCTAAGTAGGATGAACGGAGACAAGCTGCAGCCGATTTGCCCAGTACTAGAGTACAGCCTTCAGCCCTGTGATGACTGAAGAGCTATAGGTACAAGTAGCAGAGCCACAGTGAGCTCCTCCAGGTCATGAACACTGGCAGAACGATTATTTCTAAGTCACATGCTGGGCTTCTGTCTAGTTCATATGAAATCAGCTCCCGCTAGTCATTGGTAGCTCAGGTGGCCATAAAAGGAGTTTGAAAGCTAAGAGAGTAGAAAAGACTGGTGTAAAAAAATAAAGTTATGTCAACATGCAATATAATTGGAAATCCAAGAAGTCACAAAGAAATCCGCTGGAGAAACAGAGAAAACGTCTCTACTGTAAAACAACATGTTGGTTCTCTTAGTACTTTTTCTCTCTGAAATGCATGTTTGTGCCTACAGTGGTATTCACATGCCCACTTGGCAGATTTTATTCTTTTCTTTTTTTTTTTAATAGTCTGACATGGTTCTCTTTGTAGACAGAGCCTAGTTTGAAATTATACCATACAACCTAAACCAATGTTGTGAAAACCACAGTATGTTTCAGCTCTCTGCAGGACACTTGACCATACCTATGGACTACAGCCCAGCCATCTCCACAGTGCTCCTGCATCACCCAGCATGAAGCTGGGGAGCCAGTGACTGGCTGCTTGCTCCTAGGTGCCTGAAGTGCCTGTGGGATGCTGACTCTACGGCAGTTTAGCAAGGAGATGAGGAACCTGCTTTTTTGCCTGATGTCAGCCCCCAAGGAGGGTAGGTATCACACAGTGAGGCTGAGCAGTGGTGAGACTTTGCTATGATAAGAGAGCAGTAGGCAGCAGGAGAATGCGTAGCATGAAAATAAAAGGAAAAAGATTCTGGTCTCTGAGTCCTGAGCTGTGGGTCTGTCCTGGCTTTGCTGTGCAATCCACAAATAAGTGATGCTGAAGAAGAGCCAGGTGTACAGTTAGGCTGCAGTTTTACCATGCTGCTGGCCAGAAGGGTGTTGTCAAAGACATATTCTGTGCAGTCAATTTCTTTCCTTAATGCATAGCAGCTTGGGCAAGGGTGAACCCCCTTTCTTGCCCTAGCCTAAAGGCTACACACAGATGGAATTTTGCATTGAAGCCCCAAGAATATCCCCAGTTTTCTGTATCAGTCTTCCCTTTCTCAGGTCCAGTTACTAGGAAAAAAAGATTCCTTCTCCCACATCTCAATTTAACAATTACCCTGGCTTAATGCACCATCCTGAACATCTCATGGAGCAAGTGACTCATCGAGTCTCTGGGTTGCTGAGCAGAAATTAAAAAGAAAAGAAAACAAAACCAACTTAGGTCATACAGACTAAACTGGCCCTTGGAGGAACTTCTCTCCAGGTCGTTGAAAGATCCTTAGCAGGATGCTCACAGAACAAGCTTCAAAAGGTGTTCCATTTGTGAGCATAACTGGATTTGCAAGGAGAACTTGAGGACAAGTAAAATATTTCAGATTAAAACAGTTTTTGTCACAGACATTTAGTGAGTTGTTTAACAGAGAGACTCATATGCAGATTTTTGGTTTTATATGTTTAAGGGCTTATAAGTACTTCCCTGAAGCCAATAAGAAAAAAATAAATCTGTTCCTGATATGTTTTCTTCCACAGGAAGAATCAAGCTCCAGAATGATAACGTGGTGCATTTTTAAGGTTTGAGAGGTGATAAAAGTCAGTGGTTTAGTGGATGTTGTATTTCTGGCCAGGCTAAATTTTACAAATCAAACACACTCAAGATTTCTAAGAGCCATATTTGCAGTTAAAGACTAAATAGGATAAACAACTGCAAAAGAAGTAGAAAACCTACTTTGTTTGAAGAGTTTGCATTCTCATCCTTTACAGGAATGACTGAAAGCCAAAATTTTACTTTGGGTTAGTATAACCTCTGTCTTGCTCAGTCTTTTGACATTCATCATGCTTTGATGCATGTTGCATTGTGTGACAGCAAACATTAGATGAGTTTAGCCGGATGCTAAGCTTGAAGAGAAACGTAACCACATGACTCCTCTACCATTCACATTGAATGTCCCCAGGCAGGTATTCAGGTTTTGTAAGTGATGAGCTCATTAAGGTTTCTGCTTCTTAAAAGCTCCCCAGGGAGACATTTGTCTGTTTGCCATTCTGTATTTAAAGTCTGTAACTGCAAAAATTGTTGCAATGTCCTCATTTCAGCTATCAGCAGAGTATCAATAGCCTGGATTAATAACACACACATCTTCCCATGGATGGTTAATGTTGGTTAACGAATCAGCATTGGAAATCAAACAAATAATTACAAATCTTTTAACAATATATGCACTTTCTGTTGCATAACAGTTTATTTGCTGTAACAAAATTCTTCTTTTAGTTATTCACTTGTGAAATTTGCTTGCAAGCCAAGGGCACTCTGAGTCCAATGTTTGTACTTGTAGATTGCCCATGTTGTAAGGAGGGATTGGACTTATAAGAATAAAATGCCAAAACCAGAAACCATCTTGGAAAATGTCTGCAGCACAAGTGCTTGGCAAAAAACTTTTTAGGAGAAACCCAAAATATCTTTTGGCTGCATTAGAAGTTCTGGACACAATTCTGCCATCATTTTAAACTAGTGTACAAGACATATAAATGCCAAGTATATCTGTCTCGTGGCATTGCATTTTAGTAATTAAACTGCCTGATTAGTGCACTCTCCTGTATCAGATTATATTTTCAGCTGGAGAATATACATCTTCTTAAGAAACTTATGCAGAAAGCCTCCATAAAAAAAAGCCAACTTTATACAAGAAGCGTTCCATCTTCCTATTATTAATAGTACAGTATGAGTCCAGGACCTTTTATGTTAAGGGATTTGAAAGCATCCCACTGCAAACTTGGAACAGAGCAGCGATTTATCCAGGCTTATAGAACACCAGAAGATGCAAATACAGGGACCTGTAATAAAGAAGTTTGTGAGAGTGTAACTTTCCCCTGGATCTGAATGAGGCTTTTACTTAGCTAGCATTAAAATGGCTATCTCAAACTTTTAGGTAGCTTGCCTTTGGACTGGCCTGTAAGAAGGTACCTCTACTGATATCCATTGATGGGGAAATGCAAGCTACAGGATTTACTTGTGCAGAAAACAAAGGACTCAAGTACATGCCACAGACAATGACTTTTTTTATGCAACACAACAACCCACATCTTAGAACTGAATTCCTGGTACCATACATTCTCAATGCCATGTTTTGCAGTTCTGCATATGTGCTTCAGAGCATCTCCTCCATCAAGCTTTCTAACAGCTTGCTAGTGTATCTCTGCCTATGGTAAGCTGATGAAATCAATCCATCCCATTTTGCATGACAAGTAGGCCTTTTGAAACAGAGCTCCACTGTTCGTATTGCTCCCTGTCTAATTTTAGTGACTTTTTTGAGGCCTTTTTTCAGATCTGTGATGAATCTCTGTGCAAGTTATCCAAATGACAGAGTGTGTAAAGTAAGATTGCCTACAAATTGCTTTATTTCTTCTGTGTACTGATATCTGGGCATTGTCTCAACAACTCTCAGGGACTTGCTAGTGCTTTAAAAAAGTCATATAAGAAATATCTTTTCAACTTGAGCTAGCAATCCTTTTGTGGTGTTTGCTGAGAAGCTGTCATAGTTTAGTGTAGCTTAGATCAACAACCCTGGCAAATGGCAAAATTTTAGAAGTATTGAATGATCTTTCTTTTGATAAAACAAGAAAAATAACTTTCAAATATACTAGAAGCTGTAGGCTGGGAAAAACTCAAGTGGCTATGTTAACTGTATTTTGTTCTCTCATGATTTATTACTACTTTGTTATATGAATGTGATGTTATGTGATCTTATATCTGTTTTGTTGTCCTGCAGAAATACTGACACTCCAGTACTTTTATAATCTGGGGCCTACAAGAGTAGAGGGTGATATACTTGTGTTATGCCAAGCCTTAACCCTGAAAGCCTCCATCCTCTTTACCCATTCACCACAGGGCAGCTCCAGAGTGATATCATAGCTTCATCTTTCCTCAGTGCTTCATTCAAATAGACATTGCCATCTTAATTAGACATAAGATTGCTGAATTGTTTTTATTTCCTTCTGATCTATTTCAAGTGGCACTGATTTGCTCAGCATTATTTTGGAATTGTTTTGCAGAAACAAGCTTAACTTAGACCTGCCTGAGATGTTAGAGCTTGGCAGAGCTGGTTAATATTAGTACAGTCAGATAAAAGCACTGCAGAAACTAAACCAGCCCTCCTCAAAACCCTTCATGAACTGCTGGTGGCAGAAATGTAATATGCCAATCATTTCAGTTAATAGTGGGAAGGGAACAGCATACGTCTGGGAATTTTATTTGTTGGAAGCAAGACCTTCAGCATCTAAAGTTTTTCATTTCCCCCTGCGTTGACCTTGCATTGGAGATTTTGACTGCAATGAGATCAGAATATTTGGTGGTGATTTACACTTCACTCTCCCTCTTTATGTCCATGTAAAATGATTGACATCCAAAGTATTTCTTCTTCAGCTGAGTCTTGGAGAGTGAAGACAAACAATCACTCTTGGGAGATTTTGCTCTAAGCTTTTGCTCTAAGAGCTTTTGCTCTAAGAAGAAGATCTGTGTATCATCCATACCATTGTAGAGGAAGAAGATACTGAAACAATGAAATAAGTGTTTTAATTGTGTGTATATTTATACACAGTGTATTTGCTATGGAATTTCTGATTGTTGTTGTGAAGGTCCCTTGGAAATTTCACTTACGCTTATTGCTCTACAGATAATGTTAGAAATGTACAAGACACAGCACTACAGCATGAGAAGGCTATGAATGAAACATTTTTGTTCTGTTATTATAAGTCAATATATTTCAAAGTTACCACATTTCAAGTCTTTAAAAAATTACTTAAAATATATGTAAGTTCTAATTGTTCTAATTAAGTTCTTTCTCTGTATATGTACTTACAAGCTTATGTGTAGGTATACAATTCATTTACCATTCTCTCTGTACTGCTCTTAGAATTGCTTCAGTGTTCTAGACATTATATTGCCATGCATCTGCAAAACTCAAGCCAAGGTATACAAAGAGAAGACATTAAACCTTAGCCAGTTGGATAACTAATCTGGGAATATGTGAGAAATGCTATGATATATAGGGTTTCTCTTTGTAAAAGTAGTTGGCCAAGAACAGGAGACAAATATAAACATAAGTCCTGGTTTAAAAGAGCTTACATTTTAAAGCCCTTCAGAAAATGACTTACATACATGTGAAAAATCCAATTAACATTAAAGTTATGCACTATGAAATCCAATGAATGGTTATTTTCTAACACAGGATTAGTATTAACGTATGATATTGGCAGCATATGTTTGACAGGTTGTCTATGACATGTGTTGTTTCTTTAATAATTGGCTTCAAAAAGACATTTCAGTATTTGAAAGAGAGAACAGTTCTTTATTCTGAAATGGCAGCAATGGAACTCAAATATCTACCAGATCAGGTGTACAGAGTCTCAGATAACGAAAGCACAGATAAATTATAAAAGCAATAATGCAGACCTTAAAAACAGTCTGGAGAAATAAACAACTACAAAGTTAATTACCTGCTAATCCTTCAGGATCATATTTCATTAAAGAGGGGATCATTCAGGCATTCAGGCAGAGCACTGAATTTATAAACCTCTAAGATGTTTCTAATTTCCCTGTCAAATACAGGAACGTTGGAAAAGGGTAGGCAGCTAATGTGAAATGAAATGCCTCTTTAAACAAAAACATTATCATAACCAATTAGAAATTGCTAATTTAGTGGTAAACACTGTGCCAAATACAGCATTTGACTGGAAGAGGGTGTATTTGCACAACCTGATGGCAGTTTTATAAATCCTCTACTACAGTAAATTCATCTGCACGTTGAATTGTTAACACCACATTGTATTCACAAGGTTATATAAAACCTGCCAGACATTACTCAGAACAAATGAGAGCCAAAGAACAGCCAAACAGCCAGCTTTCAAATTGATATTGCTAATAGCATTGTATGAGGGAAATGGCTGTCGAAGCAGAAGGCTAGGGATGTATTTATAATTTCTATTATACCACAACAGTATGTAGGTATTACAGACAAATTTAGGCCTCCTTAGGCACCTTGTGAACACACAGGAAGATATGTTGTCTTTCAGAGCTTAAATCAAAACAAGATAGACAGGATGAGGAAAAGAGAAAGCAAAGAGAGATGTGGTGTCTTACTTCTGGACAGGCAACGAGTGATAGGAGGATGGGTCAGGTCCATTCCCTTTGTGTTCTCTCACATTCACTCGCTTCTTCTCCAGCTGTTTGCCCAGCTGGCCTGAACTAGAACAGTGGCATCGATCACCCATTTTGCAAAAGTGCCCAAGACGGTCTAAGACACCCAGTAAGACAATTTTAGATGGATCTGTCCAGCTCCCTAGCAATGCAGATAATGAGATTCCCTTCCTGGTCCCACTGCTCCTGTTAGGTCTGTAAGACAGGATACTGAAGAGATGCATAGCCCAAGCTGGCATTTATTAGTTCATTTTAAAATTAAAAATATAAGCTGAACCTCAGAAGTTCTGTGCTTAGCTAGTTTGTATGAATGTTTGCCCTTGTCTTACCATTTTATCCCTTATAGCTTTACATATATTCTCTTCTTCAGGTGTTATGTGAATAATTCTCCAGAACAGGGACTATGTCTTCCCTACATATCTGTGTTGTTCTGCAAAGTGAAACTGCAGCCATTTGGTCTTTGTGGTAATTGTAAAAGTCAACATGAAAGCATAAGGAGAAATTATACAAACTACAGAAATGAGACAAAAACACTAAAACAGTAGTCTGGTGCAAATCTTCGCTATGGTAGGACAAGTATCTGTGACCCAAACCCTTTCATTATCTCTTGTCCTTAGTGACAGCTTGGGAGGACAAAGATGGGATAGATGCTGTATGAAGACTTGAAAGAAGTCGTATGCTTCCAAGGCCTGCTGCAGCCCCTAGTAGTGCACCTTCTAATACAATCCAAATGACACTGGCTGTAAGTCCTATTCTTCTCTTCCCTGTCACAGACCTTCAGTTCCAGCTATATATATGTATGATGTGGTGGACCTGCATTTTGAAAAGCAATTTCCTGATGCTTTAATGACTGTCAGTTATGGTGACTCTACTTCTTATCTAGAAGTTAAGTACCTATCCATATAAAATATTTACCTACAGGCCACTGCTGGCTACTGCATAGGTGAGATGGAGTGCAGGACAAGAACACCTAACGTATCTGTTCCTGACTTCATTTGTGGAATGCCTTGATTTAGAAATCAAAGTTAGCTTGTAATTAGTGCCTATGATTATTCCCTCCTTGCTCAAGGTATCCAGATATATATTCTATATCTATTCTATTCTAGCATCATAGAATCACAGACTGGTTTGGGTTGGAAGGGACCTTAAAGATCACCTAGTTCCAACACTCCTGCCATGGGCAAGGATACCCTCCACTAGACCAGGTTGCTCAAAGCCTCATCCAGCCTGGCCTTGAGCTCCTCCAAGAATGGGGCATCCACAACTACCCTGGGCAACCTGTTCCAGTGCCTCACCACCCTCACAGTCAAAAGTTTCATCCTAATATCTAATCTTAATCTGCCCTCTTTCAGTTTATATCCATTACCCCTTGTCCGGTCACTACACTCCCTGATAGAGTGTTTCCCCATCCCTCTTGTAGGCCCTCTTCAGGTACTGTAAGGCTGCTATTAGGTCTCCTCAGAGCCTTCTTTTCTCCAGAATGAACAACCCCAATTCTCTCAGCCTACGATCAGAGTAAGACACAATATTTTTTGTTTGCTCTCAGTACAGGCTTTTGTTAGCCTACAATGTTCTGCATGACTGAAAACCATCGCAGACCATGCATTTCAAATGGGTTGGTAAATCACATGTTCTGCACTGATAACATCAATGGCTCATTGTATGATTAACAAGAATCTATTACTATATGTGACTTTTATTTTTTAATATTCAATTACAGTTTGTGCCTCCTTAATTGCATCACCACTATTTGTTTTCAGGACTACTCTGGCATACAGTGACAGCAGAGACCAGACCATTAGCCTTCATTACTAAACTCAGTAATGGAAACACTCAGAATTGTCCTGATATTGCCATTCAGCATCATATTGCCAAATGCCTATTTTCTCTGACATTTTGGTTCGTAAATGCAGATATCATAATTGCTGTGAGACCTCTGAATTTTTTGTGTGCTTATTTTTAAATGACAATGTTGTGAAATAAATCTGTTTGCTGGCAGTTTGTCTAGTCTCATTAAAAACCTTTTCAGTATTCCTTACATTGTTGGAAGGCAACATAAATCTCCAGGAGATGACGTTGAGAGGGAAATGGGTAAGCGGTGCAACTGTAAATGCTTTACTAGGTTAAGTAAAAAGGAATGACATAAGAAATCTTGCAAACAAAGCCTTTCTTTCTGTACATATGGGCTACAAGACTTATCTAATTTTTGGTTTTGCCTAGCATGTATTTTTCTCATAGTGTATCTGAATAGAAACTGCTTATGAATGAAAATTAGTTATAAAAAGGCAGTGCCAAGTATCCCAAGATTTGATGCAAGCATTCATGCAGGATGAGTTAAGCATACACTGCAGGCAGTTCACTGGGCTGAACTGTTTGTACAGCCCAGATTTTCTTAAGTTTGTATTTCTGCTTTGAAGTAGCTTAAGCAGATTTAGTGTTCAAGGAGCTAACATTCAACTCTTTTTAAAAATGACATCCCCTTTCCTGTGAGAGGTCCTGTTCAGGAATGAAGGCTCCATCTTTATGTTTTAGCAGGGAAATAAGCTCCTTATGAAAATACATGTTATTTATTTTCTTATTCAAATATTATATTATGCTGCTAAAAAGACATTTCCATTATGTTAATCTTGATTAAGTGGAATCCTTGAGGACACTTCACCAGAAGTAGAAAAATGGATTCTAGACAGATGGAAAACACAAATTTGTTTTTCAAACCTAAAACTGGGTAATGTTGCTTGGTCCTCAGTGTGGACTCATTACATGGATAGCTGCTATAGTGACTGCATAAACAAATATCAGACACTGCAAATATCATACTAATTTATGCAGTAGAGGAATACCAATCAGCCCTTGGCAGTAACCACTGGATAGCTATAGTTTTAACTCATTGGGTCCAAATCTTTCCTTCCTTTTCTCCTGAGATAAGTGTTTCAACAGCTTCTGCCTCCACGTGTGCCGCTGATCCTGTTTGCCAGTATGTTTCACATGTGTGATACCAGGAAGGATGCTCATGTTCTCTTGGCTACAATCCAGAGGCTGTATAAGATGACTTTCTAGACATTTGCGTTTTTCTTGGTAGTTATCTTGACAATATTTGGAGTAAAAGATCTCCCATCTGAACTAGGATTCATAGTTGTTTTTTCTTTCCTGTTGCCATAAGCCAGAACCTGGTGTTCTGTGTAGCTTTATACAGATAGAATAATTAATTTTAATAGCCTACCTTAAAACTTAAGGAACAGAAGTTGTCCTGTTTAGGTTGGCTGTCTTACATCTAGTTACTGAAGTTTATCACTGATCTGCAATTAGCATATGGTTTTGAGAGTACAATTAAAGTGTACATTTAACAATATCCTGCAGATCAGGTAACTGACGTAAAATGACATCCTCTTCAAATACTACTTTCCTGATGAACAGGAAACAAGAATGAATCATTTATCAACATTCCTGGCTATCAGGGGAGGTCCCAGAAGACTGGAAACTTGCCAGTGTGACACCCATCTACAAGAAGGGCTGTAAGGAGGACCCTGGGAACTACAGGCCTGTCAGCCTGATCTTGGTACTGGGCAAGATTATGGAACGGCTCATCTTGAGTGTGCTCACACAGCATGTACAGGACAACCAGGGGATGAAGCCCAGCCAGCATGGGGTCATGAAAGGAAGGTCATGCTTGACCAACCTGATCTCCTTCT
>VZTO01009704.1:117802-136564 GCA_013400615.1 Syrrhaptes paradoxus
TCAGGCATTGGAACAGGCTGCCCAGGGAAGTGGTGGAGTTACCATCCCTGGAGGTGTTCAAACAACTTGTAGATGGGGTGCTTAGGGACATGATTTAGTGAGTTAGGTGGTGTGGGTTGACTGTTGGACGTGATGATCCTTGAGGTCTTTTCCAACCTTAATGATTCTATGATTCTATGATTCTAGAATTTATTAGTTCATTGTTTTGCTGGAACATAATATTTTTTTCACAGCCACACAGAATAATAAAGTTTATATAGCTCTCTGGTATACTAGCTCTGGTATTCAGTTTACTTGTCTGTCATATTTCTGTCACCTCATCTTTGAGTGTAAGAAACAAACTGTAGAGGCAAGAGATCTTTTTTATTGCTAACTACTATATTGTTGAATGCTGAGCAGTTAGGCTTGCAGTTCATGCAATGGCAATAGTACGTGTTGATAATTACTGGAGTGGGAAAACCTCGCTATGGAGGAAGGCAATTTAAGACATTCTGGATTTCAAAAGTGCTGGTATATAGGACAGAAGAATAGAAAACTTTAAAATTTGTTAAAAGGATAGCTTGTGAAACAGCTCAGTATAGCGTGCAATTGAACCCAGTGGAACTTCATTGGTTTTTTTGTGATTTTGTGGGATGATACGATCTTTTAAAGACGGATCTCTCTCATTATTAACTGAATGTTGGTATGTAGGCTATATGCAAATTCATACCCAATCCACTGTGGTTCTGAGAACAGATGTGGCCACTGCTCTTGACCACAGACTGGAACAATGCAAGTACCAAAGAAGGGAGATAAAGGCAAGACTTAGAGGCTGGTGGGCAGCAGGCATCTTTTCATTCCTCTCATCATGGCCATGCTCCCGCCCAACCTCAAGGGAGGACAAGTCTTTTGCAAGTCATGGCTTTGCAGCTGTTAGTGGCACAGCTAACGTAAAGTGGGCATCTCTGTCATCAAAATATCATCAATACAAGATAATCTCTCCTACATGATCATGTTCAAATCATGAGAAGCCAGATAACTGGACCTGCCCCATTCCTTGAATGACATGCCCTCAGTGACCCATCATTTTTGGGAACATCTTTTCCTTTAAGTCCTTCTGAAAATTGTGTCCAATGCTTTGATGAATGTGAACTGCTGAGTAACACAAAGTGCAGTGCAGCACTCTAATCTCTGTTATTAATAAGAAGATAATAATTATATTCCATTAGTGAATTGGCAGGATATATTAAATTCCTTTTGCTTGCAGTGAAATTCATTAGTAGCTTGGCAAAAAACCAGCCTTGTCCATTTCCAAGTAAGTAAATGAATTTTAGTGCTTCAGTCATAACCACAGAAAACTCTTGGAAGAATTAACAAGTGGAGCAGAATTGATTTTCTACTGCCATTTTACATTGAAGGATGCCACTTAAACTTACCTCAAGTGTACTTAGACTCCTAGGATTATGCATATTAGGATTGGGAGCAACATGGGATGTAGGACTACAACACACCCAGGACCTGATCATCGTTGCTGTTTCACTCACACAGTCTATTTTAGCACTGTTTCTGCTTTTTGTCCACAATATTCTATCTATTTCAAAAATTCAATCATATGATGAGGAATTTGCCTCTAAATCCCATTCCAAATTTATTCTGTGTTACTGTAAACCTATTTGTCTTTGAATTAATGCATTTTCAGCTTAAATATCTCCTCTCACTGTTCATTGTATATCAAGATAATCTCATCACTCTCACCTTTCAATACAAGGTTGTTTTCTATCACTAGATACTTTGTAATGCTGTATTTATGCATTAAGCTCAAAGCTGAAATAGCACCTTTTGTTGTCTGCATGTTGAAAGTTTGAGGAACTAATGTATTACCCACAAGACTAAAACTACTTATTTTCTGCCAATACAACGTTTTTCCCCAGTCTTCACCAGATTTCAAATGCTCACATGATCATGCAGTTTGAAGCAGTATTTCTTTCACCAATAATAATAGAAGTGTGCCTGTCCACATTCAAGTTAAATTCTTCAGGCCTATGTAATGCCATATATAACCTCATCAGATGCTCTTTTCAAACCCTTTTCCATCATCTTTCCCCTACTCTGCATGAGATGTTTTTACATCTTGCTTGAGTAGTTCTGGTTCTTCTACCTTGTTAGCCAGGTTTACTACGTTAGTCCACAAACAATTTCATTGTTTCCTTTTGACCAACCTGACCAATTCTTTCATCCACAGAAGTACTTTTTTTTTCCCCATGCTGTCCACTACCTTACTCTCTAGTATAGCCTTATTCCTAACTATGTTTATATTGGTTTTCACCTGTTATTTATTAACAACGATTATGGAGATAGCGTATGTCTCTCCCAGTCACAACACATCCCTTTTAACCTAGATTAATGTTTTCCTGTATATATTTTTGTAGTCTCAGTTGCAAAAGGTCAGTGCTCCAGACATCTATGTGCAAACTCTCCCCTGAGAACTATGCTCTTTTTGGGAATGCTTCCTAAAAGTTAAACACCCCAAAGACCCCCTCCTAGAATGAATTAATCATAGAAACATAGAATCATGGAATCGTTTAGGTTGGAAGGGACCTTAAAGGTCACCGAGTTCCAACCCTGTGCCATGTGCAGGGACACCTTCCCCTAGACCAGTTGCTCAAAGCCTCATCCAGCCTGGCCTTGAACACCTCCAGGGGCAGGACATCCACAATTTCTCTGGGCAACCTGTTTCAGTGCCTCACCACCTTCAGAGTAGAAAATTTCTCCCTTACACTTCATCTAAATCTACCCTCTCTCAGTTTAAAATGGTTACCTCTTGTCCTATCACTACATGCCCTTGTAAAAAGTCCCTCTCCAGCTTTTCTGTAGGCTCCCTTTGAATACTGGAAGGCTGTTAGAAGGTCTCCCCAGAGCCTTCTCCTCTCCAGGCTGAACAACACCAACTGTCTCAGCCTGTCTTCACATGGGAGATGTTCCAGTCCTCTGATCATCTTTATGGCCCTCCTGTGGACCTGCTCCAACAGGTCCATGTCCTTCTTATGCTGGTGGCCCTAGAGCTGGATGCAGTAGTTGCCATCTGTTTGGTGTGATCTTATTCATGGCTTTAGTCTCCTTCTCAAGGAGCAAGAGAAAAGAGTGGGCCATGTCTCAAAGATGTTTAAACACCTGTATGGGCATTTCCATGGTGTGACACATCCCATGGTAACGTGTACATTAGGATGAGATTAGCCATGTTTGTTCAGTGTCAGCTTCCCTCCTTTGACCCCAAAGTAAGCCCAAAAGGCCAGGTCAGGTGTGGAGAACTGCTCTGTTTATCTCTGAGGCTGTATCCTCACCACTAAATTGAAGGTGCCCAGGCATGTTTCTGGGCACTGAAGCCATCTGGCAGGAGGCTACAATTGCAATCTCTGCAAGGCTTGCAAAGGGGAGGCTGCCTGAAAAGCTCCTGTTGGGAAAGGCCCCCTGTAGCCCTTTGGGCAGGCCAGCCCCCAAGCTGTCCTTGGGGATCTGTTTGGGAGAGTGACACTTGGCTTGAGATAAAAGTGCTCTGGAGACCACCATAATGGCTTGGGAACAGTTCTCGGCATTGTTTCATGTATTGACATTGCCCTCTTTAAAGCTCTTGGAAGTGTGTCCCAAGCCTGGTGTAACTGTTCTTCAACCTTTCCAGGGCCAGTCTGATGCTGTCACAGCTGGGAAGATCTCATAGCATTTGGGTCTACTCAGATTCCTTCTTTTTACGTGGAAAACTAGTCAGTATTTTTGTTCTTTTCAGTCCTTTTTGTGGATTTAAAAATGCGCTTGGCAACTAAATATAATTTAAAGAGAGGGAGGCTTCATAAATTTAATGTAATTTCTTGCTATTCACCTGCCATCACTTGTGTGGCTGTGGTAGAAAATGTTTGATTCATTATTCAATAGTCAATATTAATTAAAAATTCTTACACCAAAGACTTCAACTTCTTTCTCTGCCCACTTAATTCTCCATTGTTTGTTTTTATGCCCACTGTCCCTTTTGTGAATTTGACAGAAAAATATGAAAAAAATTACCTAAATTATTCTTTACAAAAATTAAGCTATTATTGTTAAAAAAATAAAGGGCTCCAAGTGATCCTAAACAGAGTCTTCTAAGTAGGGTTTTGCTGTGGTTTTGACAACAGCTGGCCTGCATGTGGCATTTTACCTATGATGTCATGAAAAATTTCATTAATACTTCCACAGCAATTATCAACACATCCTTACTTTATGCTTTTTCTTGCCTTCTTGAATCTGCAGGATTATGGACTTGCTTTCATTCTGAGATACAAGTTCCAAGATATCAGAGCTCTTATCTTAAAACATGCTTCAGTTTTTGATCAGGAGATCAAACTCCTGAACTGCAAGAGAGACCAGAGTGTTATGGCCTCAAGGAAATGTCTACACTATTTGACATATTATTTGAAAATCCCAGTCTGTGCTTTGCTCCATGAGTGAGCACTTCAGTGTCCTGGAAAACAAGCCAGTATGCCTTATTTTCCCCACCAATGAATGGACAATGTTGTCCATATATTTTTGCAAAGCATCTGGGGGATATATACACTATATTTTGCACGTCATTATAGTAGCACCTGGATAGCCACCAATTTGTGTCTTTCCTTTGACTTCAATGAATATTAGACCAAACTCTTACTAGGAGAATAAAAGCACAGATTTAGTTTTCAGTCATCTAAAATGATTTCTAAATAATTGTATTTATAACACATGCAACGCCCAGGATGACTTCACATCCCACTACAAGGGCCTCTTCCACTATATGAAAAATTACCAAACCCTTGTTCCAGTCTGCATGCACAAAAACTGGAACCCAGCTTCAATCTCTAGAGATGCGCGTTCTTGCTCCTGTAGCACAATTTTCTGCTCCTTGCCAACTCTGCAGCCCAAACCATAGCCCCTGTTCAGGTCCCATCCTCCCAGTACAACACCTGCAACAGAAAGGTCCCTGGCAAGGGGTCTGCAGGAGGGAGTTCCACTGGATATAGTCTTCCCTGGAGCTCAGGATCTTCTGCTATTTTGGTGGCTGTGAGGACAAGGAAGAGATGGCTGAAATGAGAGCTCTGTTCCCAACATGGGAGACAGGTTTTGGGACAAGGTTGTCACCACGAGGTGGATCTGCTGATCCACTGGGCAAGGGCCAGTTCCTGCTCTGCTGGGGCTGCCTCACCTCTGTGGGGCTGTGCCCATGACACAAAACCTCAGGTGAAACTGAGTGATAATAAAATAAATGTCTTTATTTTTAATAGATGGACAAAACAGACCCAAAACCAGACAGTATTTTCCTGAATTTCATGGGCACTGTTGAATACAATACAAATGAAGTTAAAACATATATATCTATATTATGCTTCATATCTGCTTCGTTAGGTACAGTCTTAATATAACATTTCTGACACAGACAAAAATATACTTTTTTTTAACAACAGCCACAAATACTGCCCTGATTAATAGCAGCATTACAATAACGTACTGTCTAACTGCACATGATACTTGATCAAATACACTTGAAGGGCAGAAGGAAAAATGAATAGCATTTTTTTTCCTATGATACTTATATTTGAAATGCTAAATTATAGTACTATATGAAAATAAAGGACTAGATCTTTTGCTTTACTTTATTTGATCCACTTAATGTTTACATTCAGTTCAGGTTCACAAAAGTATGTTTTATTTATAATATATATAACATCCCATATGGACAAATATAGATGAAATCGTAACTTTTTTTGACATCTCAGCTATGTTATTAACCTTGATTTTGTGAACACATCTCATGCAAAGGAGGTAAAAAATCTTGTCAAATAAGTGCTATTCACAAATGTTTAGAATACGTTAAGCAAAATGTATGATTGTGATATGAATATTTTACCGAGAAATCATAGGCTCAGGAACAACCTCAGTGTCTGAAAATGAGCTGTTTGCTTTACTGATTATAGATCTAATTTAGTGCACAGTACTACTGTCTACAAATTGCAGAAGTGGAGAAGGAGGATCTGATGATTCCCATGAAAATAAGGTCTACTTGAGGAATCATGTCCTGTTGGCATTTTGCTTGTGGAAATAACTTGGTTGTATTTTGTTTTCCTTTTTTTTTCTTCATTTCCCCCCCCCCCCCCAGCTATCGATCATAGATATTGCCTTTGGTTATATGAAGAGCTTTGTGTAAATTTAATGGTACGATAACTGAACTAAGGCAATAAAACTTGTAAACAGACTTTGCACAGGGCTGTTTAGTTCGGCTTTTGAAGTCATCCTGTCCACCACACAGCCCACCACCACAATCACTGCAGCTGTTGTTGGACTCATGCAAAGACACACACAAAGATTTGGTATGTGGAAAGTAGAGCTACAGTCACATGATGAGCAGTCTTCAGGACCACTGCTTTCCTTTGCATAACAAAGCTTCCATGGTGCATGACTTGTAAAATGCAATAAAATTTCAGTCTCTGCAGAGAGGACTGGAAAATTGGTTTGAACCATTTTCCACCAGAGAATGCATAGCTGCATCTAAACAGGAATATTTTTTGAAATCACAGTGATTTCACAAAAATATTTGATAGCATAAACAGTATAAAATATTCTGACAGTGTTGAAAGCATCTGGCTTGAAAATTTTGACTAATGCATTTTAATTTTTCACTTAACTTTTTAATTTTGAGCATTTTAAAAGCTTTTATGCTTTTATGGCAACAAAGGAATACAAGGGAAAAGATTTTATTTTTCAATCAAAATCTCTTAAACAATTACAACTGCATCCCCTTTTCCTTTCCTTCCCCTCCTGCTACCGGGAATTTTGAAATAAATAATACAGAAATGCTGTTGTATTCAAAACATCTGGCCACTATGCAGCTTCTCATAGTGAAATTCTAGCAAATTCTAGACAAAAGTGAATTAAGAGAAAATTTTCAGGAAGACCCACAGGTGGGTGTAAAATGGAATTCCCTAAATTAATTGTGAACTGTGGCATAAGGCATTGGCTATGTAAGTGGGCAAAACCGTGGCTTGATATTTTCTTGTAAGAAGGGTTTCAGGCTAGTAGATCTGGGCCAGAAACAGATAATAATTCTTCAGTGGCTCAGTTGTCCCCTCTCTTTCTTCCATATAACCTCTTTCTTCTTCTCTTTTCCATGAGTCATGGGAAAATGAATACCGCTGGACTCGTGTCTGGTTTGTGAGATCCTCAGCATCCTGAATTTCGTCGGTGACTTGTTCACTCACCCTGCATGAATTTTTCATTTCTTTGCTACATTGGGTCTCCTGGGTTTTTAGTGTAGACCCTGGTTCTGATTCCCTCCACCCAGCGAACACTCAATATTTGTTAGCACAGTAGTACCACAGTTCCCGATGCATGTTCAGAACTGAGATGCAGTGTTATTTTTAAATGCAGTGTATGGAGAAAAAAATCAACATCTCTACAATTAACTTTGTCTATGTATAAAGTATATATATATATATGCTGTTAAATCTCCACAAAAGGAGCAAAAACATATCTAAGGATTCAACCTTGTGAAAGTTTATGTCAACATTAAATGCAAAAGTTGATGGCTTCTTCCTTTAGCAGCAAAACCTATTCTTACATCTCCTATCATCCAGTATAGCTCCTCATGCTGTGAACATTAAAGAAGAAATTTCACCAGTGAGCAGCAACAGGATATCTGAATTTCAGTTGAACATTTTGTGTCATGCGTAGATATTAAAAATAATTGTTGGAGCATAACTCTTGGTTGTACAGAAATCTAGCTATTAGATCTCCCAGTGTGAAGGCACGTACCAATGGGGACAGACACAATCATTTCGGCCACAGACAAATGGAAATGACATTGCGTGTTCCCTGCTGGCCAGGGCAAAGTCAGAGGAGGCCTCATCTCCCTGCTTTGTTGCTCCTGGCCAGTGTTGCCATTCATGAGTGAAGTCTTGTCTGCACCTGGCCAGTGCTGGAGCTCTGCAGAGTCACCATCGCAGCCCTGGAGGACGGCTGTTAATGAAGGAGCCCAGCATTTAGTGGAAGACAACTGCTACGCCTTTCACTATGCTTGTGGGTTTGCCTTTCCTTTCAGTTGCCCTCCAAGTTGCTGCTGTTTTGGAGGGAGACTCTGACAGACATGGAAAGCTGTTTTTCCCATGGGAAATCAAATTTTTGAGAAAATGTGATTTTCCATTGAAAATCTACACTTTCCAGAGTAAACCCAGCAAGTCCAACCCCAAATAATTTTTTATGTCTCTAAGAATATTTTTTTTATTAAGTGAAAAATGGGAATTTTCCCCATGGAAAATCCTCTCATCTGTTTTTTCAAGCCTTCTTGTCTCTCCTTATTTTTTAATATTTGTTCCATTGCTGCAGTTGCCTGGTGTCAGACTGCTTTGCTCAGCGTTCATTTTGACAATAAGTCAAGATAAGTCTTTTTTTCTCAACATCAAAAAGTTCTATTTAGTTATGAGAGTAATTTTTCACAAGCTGAGTTTCAACTCCAATTATTGCTTTAAAAATTTTGTTATCCTCCATTAGTGACAGCCACTAACCACAGGAAAAAAAAGAACACCAATACTAACATACTTTACTTAAGGTCATCTTGCATTAGGTATAACATCATTTGAAACTGGTGACTTAATTTTAAGTTTTTTAATTAATATAAGATGTTTAGCACTCCTATAAGGAATTTATTACTATTTGCACATTTTGCCATCTTATACAAATAATAAAATACTAGATTTGTATTATTTAAATTTCTTTATGAGGAAAAAAATGACCAGATCTAGTTACTAGTTGCTCAAGCAACTAGCTCTTTAGGAATAAATAGCTTAGAGCTATGACAATATATTTTCACTTAATGCCAATAAAATGCGGACTGATAGCATTTCAGTGACATCTTCATACGATGTCCTAGCTAAATAACTGCTGCACTTTTTCTGCTACATATATTTTCAATTGTAAATATTTTTTTGATTACACTGTATATAGTCCTGGGTGGAAAGAATGGGATCTAAGTGTATCTTTTGGTAAACACTCCATGATCCAATCCAACATGTTAGATAGTAACAGAAAAGAGTTCCTCCCATGGGATGCTCCTTCTCCTAGAAACAACTTAAAGAATTGTGCAGTGGCATTTTATTCCCAATTCTTGATTTTCTTCTGATAAAATGCCTCGTATATTCTTTGTAGAATATCCTGCTTCACATTATTTTGCCTGTGGCTACCAGGTATTTTAATTATCTTCAGTATTGGACAGCTCTGGACTTGAATCAACATAATTGAAGGCTTCCTTGTTTGTGAAAGTTGAGCTCAAAGATAAACTGTGTCGTGGATTCACAGGTGCAAGTTCATTTAATACAATATTGTCACTTTTTACAAGAGTTGCTTTGTCCATGTGTTCTCTACTGTACCTGGCAACAACAGCATCAAGGAAGTCCAGCTTTGGTGGCAAAGTCCCACTCTCAAATAAGTATTTGGCTAAGTAGGAGACTATAATGTTTGAAAAGAAGGAGGTAAGCATAGCGAGTGTTTTAAATGGGAATCGCTGGATATAGATATTATTTTCATCTGGATAGCAGCCAGGATAGTAGATCAAGGGCTGAAGATAAAGGTACGGTTCTCCTCCAGTTATTCTGAGAACAAGGCCAAATAAGTAACCTGCAATGGCACCATAGGTGTTGGTTCCTTTAATAAACAACACACACAGGAGCTGGGGGAATATGATGATGTAAACAAGGTCAGAGCTGAGGTACCACAGGCCATACACCGACGAAGCTAGCAGTGCCATTGCTGTTGCTGATGCTCCAAACAGAAAAACAGTGATTCTCATGACCCACACGATTTCTCTGTCTGAAGCCTGCAAGAAAAGGGCAGTGTTAGGTCGTGTTTTTCTTCATGGCAATATATGTATGCCTATATTTATGGACATAGCCAATATAAGATAGTTGCCTTTTACATTGTAAAAGGATTTTTTTCACTACATATTCAATAATATTTACAAACTCATATCTCTATTTCAAGAGCAGAGAAAAAACCCAGAGGTTATAGTTGCCATTCCCAAAGTTATTAATCTTTGAGCAGAAGGAAAAGTTTGATAATGTGTCAAAGAAAAAAACTGCTAGAAATAACTTTTAAATATAAGCACAAAATGGCTCAACCAGAAAAAAAAATTGTCAGTGTCAAAATTTCTTCTCCATTTCCTAAGAAAAACTCTGACTCACTAGTCCCTTCTGTTGTCAGGTGATTTCCTGATAAATCAATATTCTGAAAGATGTCTCATTCTGTTAAGGATTTAAGTAAAACTTATGGTTGAAGCAATAATCAGGACCTGTTTGGATAAACTGCAGTGCCGTGAGAACTCTGAAAGCTGCCTCCCCTGAGCTGTTTTTTTCACCTCTGTCATCAATCACAACCATAAATATTTTTATGACTTTCAGTTTATTCAACATACAGTTAGGAATGAAATGCTATACTTTTTCTAGTCATAGGCAGGAATGTGAAAGAGGTGTTTCATTATGAAATTACAGGCTATGCATCACCTAGTAAATGTCTCACCCAAAATTTTCTCTAAAAGTAAAAATGAAAATGTAAATCTCACATTTTGCCGAAAGGAAAGCTGGTAAATGTTCCGAGCAAACATAGAACTTGCTGATAAAATTGAAGAGTCAGCTGACGACATTACGGCAGCAGATACAGCACCAAGGCCAAAGAACGAGATATAGACTGGACAAAGGTACTGGAGCACAATTGGTAAAATCATATCTGCTTCTTTTTTAGTCATGGGGTCAGGGACACCATACTCGGTCTTGTTCCAGGCTGCAATATGTACACCAGCACGTTATTAGCAACATTAGCAGTCTCTTGTTACAACATCTCTTGAGTTCATGAGTAGTGAGCTATTTGTATTACCACATTTTAATTCACATTTAATGACCAAATCTTTACTAGGGCCAGACCAATGTCATTTGAGAGAGTCATTGTCCCACTGGGATTTCTTAGGCAGATTTAATTCCTCTCATCATTTTTCCTTATCCCCAAGATAAGTCTGACCACAACCTGGGGTTATCCAGTAGGAAGTTTAATATTAAAACTTTGTATTGTTCATAAATGTAATTTTCCTCCATAAAACAAGTCTGAGATCCATGATTGGTTGTGATGTGTTTAACTGTTCTCTTGGATTAATGACTCAGAGCTCAAAGTCATATGTTAAACATTTCTAACAGAATATTTCTAACAGTTTAGCTACATGGTCTCTGTGATGGGGACCACTCTCACTAGGACAAAGAACTTGACAAGGATGTTTTGGTCAGGATAAGAAATTCCTGATAAATGACTACAATACATACACAGTTATTTTTCAGTTATTACTGTTAGGACCAATTAAAAGTATCAGAATCTAACTCAAACATTAAATAGATATATTACGTCTGTAGATACCTACAACATGCAAAATGAGTTAATCTCCACCACTGGGGTAGGAGCAATTTCCCCTGGGAGAAACATTCTATAATATTATTTTTCAGTGTAGTGTCTTGTTGAAGAAGTAATGAGTTGATTAATGATGTCACCTGGACAGATTTTATCTAATGTAAGCTTTGTAGGGTTAACACACATTTATTGTACTATTCATATTTAGTCATTTACCTGTAGATGCTCCAATTGCACCAATAAGTACTGCAGGAAAAGCCATCACTAGACAGCCAAAAGCAGCCAGAAATGACAGAACTTGGGCATATGTGGCTGAAGATGAAGAAAGAACTCGCTGGAAATAGGCTTGCCATGGTATTCCTCCTAATGTCTGTAAACACAGTGGGCAGCATACTGTCATTGGGGGCTAACTCTGGATTTTTTTGCTATTGCCATATAGATAGCATGTAGAAGCATCCCTTGAATGTTGAATGCTGTGTTGCTGCTCTTTCATTTTTATTTATCAAATGTCAGTCAGCCAGTACTAGATGTAACTATTATTCTCACAAGTAATGTTAAACATTTGTATGTCCACTTAAATCCCATTCTTTTAGACAAGTTATTCCTTGGTACAATTAGCAACAACACTTTGCACTTACATAGTCCCTGTAATCCCTAAGTATTGTGAGCTGCATAAATATTTGCTAAAGTCTTGCTTTAAGGCTTACTTACAATAAGATACTATTGTCGCATTTCATATTTGGAGAATTTGGCTTCCAGTACCCTCCCTCTGCCAAAGTTAGATTAGTCCCTGATAGGATTTGAAAAGAAGATTTTGTTTTCCTTTATGAATGTGTACGGCCATTAGAGCAAGGGAACATGTTCTATATACATTGAACACAAGAACCTGAAAAATCATTCTCCCACTGACTTAATAAAACATGATACCAATAGAAATTAAAGACAAAGCAGTAAAAGAAAGTTTGCTTTTATGGTGGCAACCCTTCTCTTGTTTTGGGTATATAACAGTGAAGAACCTGATTTGACTTAAAATTATGTCTGCAAAATACGATATGAAAGAGTATTATCAAAGGCTGAAAAACCAAATGCTAACAATTCCATCTTGAGAGGAGGATTTGAATAGTCTCCACTAAGTAAATAAGTGCCTATGACTAAACAGGATGGGAGGAAAATTAAGCAAATTGCTCACTAAACGTACACAGTCCAGTTCTACATGCCAAAAGAGACAGGAGGCGTTTGGACCAAATAGTGTGTATACAGGTGTCTCATACATGTTTCATGCGCACACAGGGACCAAATGAATGTTTCACAGGCAACTCTAATTTCAACTTGCTATTTATGACTGTGTTCATTTGCAGCCTTAATAATGTTCCTTTAAGAAAGCTTTCCAAGCATGTGTAAATTTCTTGAGCTATAATGAAACAAACAAGATGAAAAGAAGATATGTCACAATTTGGCAACAGCAGAGCTTTCCTTTGGTCGTCGTGCCATTCAGGCTTATCACACAGAACACAGCCACTTGAGCTAATGTCATGCTTTGGGTCTCTGAAAAATTTAAGCTGGATAAAATAATATGTTTTAATAACTCAGTTATTAAAGTTGTAATAATTTTATAATTTTATATCAGTTATAATATATGAGTTGATTAATTATCAGCAAACTCTGAAGATTTTTAGTTGAGATTATTAAAAAAAAATCAGAGAAAGGAATCCCAAAGTACAACATGATAATAAAGTCAGTGTAGAGTTGCTCAGGGACACTGAGAATGGTAAATGTTAGCATGTGTTGCTAGATCTTCTAATGGAAAGCACTTAATAACCACCAATCCCATGTGTAATGCATGGGTATTAAATAACAAAAGCCCTCAGTTCATTCTGGCATGTGTGCACATAGGAATTCATCCATCCATCCATCTCCGCAAAGGTTTTTCTACATCACCTATACATAAGGCATATTTAATAATTTGTATAACATATTTATTGCCTTCTGCAATATATAAATTCCTCTGCCAAAAATGACATCAGTTAAGTACTAGCTGCATACTTTTAATTAATTCTAGCATAAGTCAAGTCTTTTGGCCTGATGATATTTAAATTGCATTCCTGGCAATGCTGACTTTGACAGCTGTGCTACAATATTCTACTGATGTTTCACTGAAATCATTCAAATGTGAAGAAATATTGAGCAGGAGTCAAGTGAGTAAAAGTTTTCAGTTTGCTGGAAACTCTTAACCAGACTGTATTATTTTCAGCTGTCACAGTGACACAGTGTTGGTGCTTAAATGCTTCATTCCTTCATACAAGCCATCACTTACCAGTAAAATGAAATTGTCCAGCCATGTGTAAATGTCAAGTGAGTTGATAGATCCAAGCCAAGGTGCTTGGTACACCTCCTGCACAGCTGTGAGCCCAATGTCTGTCACTGCAGGATGGGACATTGCAAAGGGTACACTGATCCACTGTAACCAAAGAGAAACACTTTGTTCAGATCTAAAGAAGGCATTCTAAATCTGTGAAATTTTAATATCAACATTGATCTGCTTTTCTTCTTCTTGAATGCTACAAATCAAATTGCTGAGCTGACTAGCAGAAAAGTCAGGTTACGTGCCAGTGGAACATCTCCGAAATCCAGAGAGCTCAGTAATGGATAGCTTACCTCTCTCCTGGAGACTGTGAGTATGAGCAGAGAATTAATCAGTGTAAATTGCAGAAACAGCAGGAAAGACACATTTATAAATCTTCATTTTGTTTCCCCTATGGTCCACATACATTCTTTACACCCTTTCCTGGACCACATGGTAGAGAAACATCTACATATAAACTTGCATGCAATAGCATCAGGATTCTGCAGTATCCAGGCATGACACCAGACAAACACACCTGCAGGCTTGGGAATGTGTTTTTAATTCAACACAAAACTATATTGTGACAAGAGAGGGGTGCTGTTGGTGAACCTCCATCTCTCTTGCTCCAGAACACTCAGTAGCCTGGTGTTACAGTACTTTTCTGCCCTGTGGGTGATTTCAATCTGGGACCTTGACTATTTTCAGTCTCTCTGTTTTTGATCTATGCCAAAAAATCAGTTGAGAAACCCTTCCCAGAGACAGTTTCTCTCAGAAGGCTCCTTTCCTTCACCAACTGACTTTTTGTGTGTTTGCTTGCAAGTTCATTTTGCCATGGTGTAACTCACTTTCTATGAGGAGAACATCAGCGGCTCTTACCAAGATGAAAACCAGGCTTTGAGCTATATGGAGTAGACCATCACAAGCACGGCATCCTTAAAGATCCAATTATATCCAAAACCACACAGATTACCACAATGCAACATTTAAGTGCACGGGGCAACAGAAGAAAGGAGGGGAGAAATCAAACATCTTTCCCTACTTCGCTGCACAATTATTGCAATGATGTGTGAAGAATATTTGCAGCACTGCCAGTTATTCAGGCTGTTTATCACGTACTGTAATATTCTGTTCTCAGTTATATGTTAAACTTTGCCAATTTAAGTACTTGGGCAGAAAGATTCCCTTCTCACTGTCTGTTTGGGCTTTTCTGGGAAAGATCACCAAAATGTTTCAACTGTCTCCAAGATATTTTGAGGGAAAAATAAACATATAATAAAAATTAATGGATATTAATACTCTCCTTGATGACAAATTCATGGTGGACAAGGATGTAAAACCAATTTTTTTATTCTTCTTTGTGAATCTCAAATCTCAGACATGTCCAAGTGATGAACTTCAAGAGCTGTCGTTTGCCCATACTCAGATGGATTTTCAGTAGGGTAAATTTCTAAATGCCATCTGCAGCATGCATGGCACAGCACAGGATTTAATAGGTACTGTACTGCAAATGCATTAGGAGGTTTTGTAATCCATTCCATTTCCTGACAGTAACCTAGCTCTTTGTGGTTTCAAGGACTACCTCTACATTAGTAAATAAAACAATTCAAGACACTTTCTCNTGGGACTTTGTTGGGACTTGAAGCTTAGGGGTAGAAGCAGCAGGTACCTAGAGGGACTTGGATCTCGTGGGGTTGGAAAGCAGGAAAAAAAGGACTTCTACATGGTGGCAAAGAGTTTAGAATAGGGAATTAATAATACAGTTAAGATGAAGAGTCAGTAAATAGTGGTGATACAGTTCAGGACCAGGGAAAGACTCACTGGTCTAGATAAAGACAAAGAGTGGAGAATTGCAGATGTGGGTACAGGAAAGTGAGGAGGAAAGGAGAGAGACCACATGCAATTGTAAGGAGAAAACCAGGGAAGTATGTGGAGTGGCTGGGGTAGAGGTTATGGAAGCCTAAGGAAGAAGCTGTGGCTGAAATGAGGAGCCAAGGTAGGGAACAGAAATGATTACAACAATCACCTTCTCTTGGGTACGGACCTAACAAACTGCTCCAGAGCCTGGAGGAGAAGCTGGGACACCTGAGACTGTGACATCTTCTGCTGTGCCATCTACTGTGAAAGTCCCATCTCATCTAAAACTGCCTCACCTAGAGCATGACTATTTAGATGCTATCCGAGGCTTCCAGCCCCACTGACGACTCTTGAGGTTATAAATATGGTTTCTTCTACATGACATTATTGCTATTTATTTCAAATGAGAAACTACATGAAGAGCGCAACCTGAACTAAAAGAACACATTTTAAAATTGGATTAAAAGATCCAACCATTTGGACAACTGCTATACAAACTTCATTTGCTTTCCCCTCCCTGTCAGATTCACCCGGCCTTTAAAACAGCATCACACATTGTTATTCCCATGGAAACAGGGTGTCTAGCAATGCATGAGTTGTTCTCATTGGAAAAGCATTTCTGTATTTTGATTTATCTACAATTTTGGGAATTTCTGTAATGCACACCATCTGTAGAAACAGAATGGTTCACAAATATTAACATGCACGTTAGGGAAGGAGACAGTATCTTCCCCACTGTGCAGGTGAAGAACAAAGGTATGAGAGAAATCTGGAATAACTTCTCATTTGAGGTGGCCAGCTGGAATTTGGATTTGCATTTTCAAGGCATTTAGCACCATTCCCATGAAGTCCGTTACAACAGGGAATGCTTAGTACTTCAGCAAATACGGCCATAGGCCTCACAGTAGGATGCCACAGAGTGAGGACACACACAGGGTTGGCTAGTGACCACCTGTGTGAGCACTGGCTGAAGTAATTTCCCCAGAGTTGCACCAGAGCTCCAGTGAAAGCAGAGAAACAGCTCTGGGTCCCCAAGGTGCCATTCAGTTCCTTCACCTTGAGCAACTCCATTTATTTCAGCTTGTCTCAGTTCTCTGCACACCTGTGGCCATCTATTACTGCCACTGCCAAACAAAGACAGCAGCTTCTTTGATTGCACCCCTGTGTTCTGAGCCCTGTTGCATCAAAGATTTTTCAGAGTAGGGCTTAAAGAACAGCAGTAAATAAAAGAAAAACTGCCCACTAGTATATCATCGATAACTGATGAGGGGATATTCATACCACCATATTCAAACAGCAATGTCATCTGGTGAGACTTCCTATAGTACGGTCTCCAAGGACGGTGGACGGAAATGAAGGAAAAACCAAGAAGGTGATTTTAAGCAGAAGGTTAACTAGGCTGCATGAGTAGGTGACAGCTACAGAAAAGGGAAGCAGGAGAGCGTCAGCTCTGCAGGTCCAACGCCAGTGTTTCTGGACTGCTTTACCCACTGCTCCCTATGTCTGATGCCTCCTTCCAGTGCCTGTGCCACAGTCCTACGGACAGATAGGGGAAAAGTCAGCTGCAGTCTTATCCCGAGTTAGATATATACCCATCAGGAAAATTACAAGAGTATTTGCACTTTCAGACTGGTTGGAAATAAGCCAAAGAATTGGGCCTCTCAGACAGCACTGTTGTCAACTCACGAGCTGTATATTGAGGTAAATGCAGCCACTTTAAAGTCACTGCTCTGGTGACCGGAGATATTCTTTCTCTGTGCTTTTAGTGAAGACACAGTTTCAAAACTGGCTAACAGGTCTCAGCAATCATCATCATGCTCAGGGCAAAATCCTCAATAAAGAATGGAAAAAACCCCAAACTTACCAGCCCCAGGAAGATGCAGAAGAGCTGAACTACATCAGTGTAGGCCACAGAATAAAGCCCACCCACAAGAGTGTACATAGTTGCAATCAGGGCAGAAATAATGACTGAAATATTGACGTTAATGTCAATGATCACACTTATAGTGGCACCTATGGGGAAAAACAAAACAGCGTGTGTTAGTGTATGTTGCAGTATGTCTGATGAGAAGGCTAATCTTTGTTAAGTTGCATACACAGGTGCTGGTCTGACACTTAGCAGTGGCATGAAGATAGTCCCCCCTCTATCTTCTGCACACCCCCTCTGCACCTTTGAAGGGAGTGGGAAAAGGAAGAGTGCTGTTGGTCTAATTTTAGCATCTGCCATTTCATAGGTCCTTATGGAGGATGGAAGAGTCCCAACAGCCTTTCCTTATGCTGCTCAAGCTCTGGAAGGACTATGCTTTCTTGTTCTGTCTGAAGAAAAGCAGCCACACACAGACAGCTGAAGCCTCCCTGGGTGAGTTGCAGCCTCACAGGAACAAGTGTATCATTGCAGTAAGGCTGTGCCTAGGGCAGGTCTGCTGCAACGTCACGCCCTTTTGTATCTCACTTATGCTCTGAGCTAGCCCCTTTTGAGTGGGGGAAGAATGGTAGAGGAAGCATCAGCTACAGAGACAGTTGTCCACTGACCCTTCTAAAGTGCCCTTGAGTTGTTTACATGGGAAAAAGGTGAGTTTCCTTCCAAACTGGAGAATCCATCCTCCATTGTTTACTTAGAAACCAAGAACTTTTCCAAGCACTATCAAGCAAATTTCTTTTTCAGAAAACAAACCACAATGTTGAGATGACCAATTAGTCTCCACAAAACAGCTCATAGAATCAAAAGGTTGTTGAGGCTAAAAGCCATCTCTAGAGCCTTTTGTCCTGTCACTGGGAAGCACAGAGATGAGCTTGGTTCCATCTTCTTCATTCTACTCCCCCCCACTGCCAAATCAGGTATTTATGCACATGGAGAAAAACCTCCTCAGACTTCTCTTCTCCAGGCTCTCTCAGCCTCTACTTATATGCCAGATACCCCAGTCCCTTAATCATCTTTGTGGCCCTTCATTGGACTCTGTCCAGCATGTCCATGTCGCTTGTATCGGGGAGCACTGTTTCCAGCACTCCAAGTGTCTCACATCAGTGCTGAGTAAAGGGGAAGGATCCCCTCCCTCAGTCTACTGTCAATGGTCCCTCTAATGCAGCACAGGTTGTCACTGGCTTTCTTTACCACAAAGGCACATTGCTGGCTCATGTTCAACTTCACT
>VZTO01009705.1:8755-71952 GCA_013400615.1 Syrrhaptes paradoxus
CGGCTGCCGCGCGCGGCCCGTGGCGCCATGCGGGCAGGGCGTGCGGGGCCGGGCGGGACGGCTGCGGCGCTTGGCGGAGGCTGACTGGAACCGCGCTGCGGCGGGAGCGGCCGGCGGGGACCTCTCGTCACGGCTGTGGGGAGCCCTCCGCGCCCCCAAGCCGCGAAACTGCGGCCCAGGGTACGGCTACCGGCTGCTCCGACCGCCGAGAACCAGCCGGGAACGGCAGGGCGGCGGGAGAGCTCGGGCGAGCGGTCGTGCGCTGGCGGGAGATGGTTGTAACCTGTGAGGTAGGGAGTTCATCGCTCAGGCCGAGTTGAGCTCACAGTGGGAGCAGCGGCTCCGGGGTTTTCAGGCCGAGAGGTGCCGGAGGGATGCGGACCCGTGAGCACCGCTCCCGGTTATCGCGGAGAGGGGTGGGCGTACCTGGCCTGCACCTTTCAGCTGCTCCATCCTCGGGCATCTTTGTGAGGTAATTAGTGTAACTTTTTGGCATCTTTCATACATTTCAGTTTGTAAAGTAAAAAGCTGCCCAAACGCCAGCTGTTCTACGCAGAAATAACTTGGGAGCTGCTGAGGGGCTTTGGTGGTGGCCCTGCCAGAGCTGTTTGTCACGGACATCAGAACGGTCTGTCCCAGAACAGGGGCCCACCCTGGGCTGATCTGTGGAACAGCGTGGTTCCTATCTGCTCTGCAGGGGTACAATAACTAACGTGCTGAAAGCTGGCAGAAATGAGCAAAGAGCAAATTCTCATTTCACAGCATTGTCTCCTAGGTTATATTAGACTGAAATAATCTCATTTTGTTTTCCATCCTGAATGGCTATGTGCTGCATTCAGTTCTCTAACCTTTTCTAACCTCTGGCTCAGTTTGCCAGTTGTGTGTACACATTATAAAGTAGACAAGTATTGTGTAAAGTTTCATGTGAGCTTCCCTTTTCATAAAAGAAAAAACAAAATCTTAACAAATGCTGTGGAGACAAAGTTGATAAAGCAAGCTTGTGATGTTTTCTGAATGGCTTTGTTTAGTGTCTTGAGGTGAGAAATTTCTCTTTTGAGCAAGAGGAACTCTTCTGATGTTTCAACAGAATAGGTTTTTCCATGCAAAAGGTAAATGTTCTCATTGAGTTACTATTACTTGAAGCCAATGGAGTTTGAGCTGCCATTGTACAAGGTTCTGTACAAACAGTTCTGTTTCCGTCATGTAGACTACAGAGATCTGGCCTTGTCTTGTCAGAGTTGGATTCTCCCTACAAATGAATCTCTTCTCCCAACTCTTCCCGAGTCCTCAAAATTTGTAAGGTTCTATGCTGCATGGCTTCCAGTGCCTCAAATTACAGGGCTGTGGTGGTGCTATATTCAGAAAAGCTAATTTGAGATATAAATGTAATTTCCAGATAAGAAAGCAAAGCAAAACTAAGAGGGTTCAGTACATTAACAGTGAAACCTGATTGTGTTCCTGCATCACAGAGTATCAGTCTGTAGACTGTTTCAAAATTGGCTGTAGGTTATTATTAGCACCCTTGCAAAATTGTTTTTGTTGACTATTAAAAATTTAAAAATGACCTGTTTTCTTCTACTCTCTCTCTTATTTTCACAGTGCAGGCTAACAGTGAAATTACCAGAATTCCTGCATATGGCAAGCTACAGATGGTGAGGAATTGTTTTATCATAAAGACAGTGCACGGTTCGGCAACACCAATTTGTAGCAAGGCTCTTTGTGCTTAGGTTTCTCTGGGGGTTCATGTACTGTAACTAAAGTATAGTACCCTTCAATGAGCAGTTTTCAGGCTGTCAGTAAATTAAGCGGCAAAATTAAATTTGTTCTGGCAGCATCTTCTGCCATATTCTTCTTTTAGGTTCCAGTTTATGTAAGCTCCCGAGGCACTCTGGAGACTGACGTTCAGAACAAAACATGGCAGCAGCCACACAGCATTTTTTCAGCAGTAAACAGTGGTGTAACTGCAAATTGTTCTCTGCAGGTGCCGGCAAGATACCTTAATAAACCTGTCTGATTTAAAAGCAGAAACATACTTCCTTTTTTCCCTCAACCACCTTTTCCTTTGGTGTGCAGAAATAATTAATTACCCTATGGTTGCTTTTGTGTTGGCGCCTATGTTCTTGATGGCTAAAGAAACTGAAGTAACCATACGGAAAATACAGAAGTGACAACATCATGAACATCATGAGGGAGATGGCTGTTTTTAAACAATATGTAATATAGTCAAAACTGAATTGTGTTTCAGGAGACAAAAAAGAAATGCCTGTATTGAAAAGACATATCCCATGACTGTTGATTTTAAGGTCCACATTAAAAACATAAAAGTTTTGAGTTTCTCAGAGAACCAAATGTGTAAAGGTTTTATGTTGTTGGTCAATTTAACTATTTGCTGCTGCTTTCTGTCCGATACCTACATGACTCCCATTAATACAGTCCCCAAGAGCCTCATAGAGTGGTAGAATAATCTTTACAATACCTTTGTGTGTAAAGTGACTATATTACAATCATAATTATTTTAAATTTAGACGTGCTGTAATTAATGGCAAATTATTACCCCTTTGTTGCTCTCAAATGTGTAGTTCATTAGAGTAATTTGAATTAGACATTTAAAAAACAGCATTTGATGTTTAAAAAATGCATTTGATACGAATCATGATCATAAAAGATAAATTCATATATATGTCACCTCTCCATTATTTTCTGCTTTAGCAAAAAGCTCATCTAGTGCATGTTGAATTATCTAATACTTCAAATAAAGATAGATGCATACAGTGGTACTTACAGGTAATGTCAGAGCAAATAAACTGATCTCCACCCCATTTGGGGGGAAAAATAGCTACAACTTATCAGTAGAAAATAAGATCTAATATAAACTCTGTGCAAAAAAAAAAGTTTTTTGCATTCTGACATAATCAGTCCATTCAGTTTACTCATCTTCCAGACTTGGTGACACCACTTCTTAAAAGATTTGCCTGCAGTCGTGAAGTATAACCAGGTGTAAAGACTCAGACCAGAGTTTTTCAGTGCTTATGCAGCAGTCCTGACCAGTTGTCAGTCACCTGCCTTCCCATGTAATAGAGGTTGTATGCTGAGACCACTTATTTGATGGGATAGAAAGGACTTCTTTTTCGTTCTTCTTGTATTTGTTTGTTCCCAGCAGAGTAGTAAAATTGGAAAGTTATTCGTAATGGCATGTCTGACTTGGAAGTCCAGAGATCTGCTATATGAACATGAAACGCCTATTCTAATTATGCAAATGAATTGCTTGGCATAGAGTTCAGGTGCATTTTGCATGACAATTGTTATTTTCACGCCAGCTGGACTGTGTTTTTAGTGGCGTTACCGCTCTGTGGTGAACAAACTAGCAAAATAACACAACGGAAAATATTTGACTAGCTGCTCCTCAGTGTAGAAACTGGGTAACTTCACGTATTTTACAGACTATGCTAAGATGTCTGCTCTGACGAAGGGTGCCCGTAAAGAAAACAAGACGCAGGCATCGTTTTTAAGGCTGCAGGCTCTGCTGTGTCCCGCGTGGAGCGCGGTTCTGACCCCCCCTCTGGAAACCCTGGGCGAGACCCTCAGCTCGGGGGGAAAGGGAGCCTCCGGCAGCCTCCGCGAGCCTGGGCGGGTCCTGCGGGCGCGGGGCCCTTTGTGCCGCGCGGCGGGCGGGGCTGGCGGGCGGCGGGNCGCAGGTCCCCGCGCGGACGTGCCCTGCGGCGCCCCCTGCCGTGCGGTGTCGGTGGGGGGCGAGCGAGGTTCGCTGCGCGCGCTCTGCGGCGGCCCGCCCCTTCCGGGGGCCTCAGGTCGGGGGCGTTGCTGGGCGCGCTCCTGAGCTTGCCTGGAGCCCGGGCAGGCTGCTGAGCGCCGCGAGCCGTTCTTTGCGTCATATCCGCACCCTTCTCCTCGGCCTATCGGGCGTGGCTGTTAGTGGGTCACCCAATCAGAATGCTCGCTGCCAAGCCCCGCCCGGAGAGGTTGGGGGAGTTTTCTGCGCCGCCAATCCTCGCGCCGCGGGGGTGGGGTTTGTTGCAGCAGGAGGCGGGCGCGGTGGGGTGGTGTCGCTCCGGCCGGCGCTGCGGGACGGGGCCGTGCTGAGGTCGCCCGCCGCCGCCATGATCCACAGCCTGTTCCTCATCAATGCCGCGGGGGACATCTTCCTGGAGAAGCACTGGAAGAGCGTCATCAGCCGCTCCGTCTGCGACTACTTCTTCGAGGCGCAGGAGAGGGCCTTGGAGGCGGAGAACGTGCCGCCGGTGATCCCCACGCCGCACCACTGCCTCCTCAGCGTCTACCGCCACAAGATCTTCTTCGTGGCAGTCATCCAGAGCGAGGTGCCGCCGCTCTTCGTCATCGAGTTCCTGCACCGCGTCGTCGATACCTTCCAGGTGCGGGCTGCGCGGCCGAGGAAGGGCAGCGCCGGCGGGGCGAGGGCTGGTGTGTGCCGAGGGGTCAGCGCGGGAGTGTGGGGAAGGAGGACGGGCCGGGGAGAAAAGGAAGCCCTCCATGTTCGCAGCAGTTAGTTTTCTCTTTTTCCCCGTCTCTGACGCTCGTCTTGCGCCTGCGAGGATCTGGAGTCGATCTCGAGGGCTTGCAGTGGCTAAGGGTGTGCTGCCTGAGGGGGACTGTGGATTCGAGACCAGCCTGTGCTCGCTGGAAGGACCCTATAGCCATCCCTGTTTATATTTCTGTTTGGCAGCCTTGTCTCTTGTCGGAGCTGTGAACTAAGACGAAGCTGGCCTTGTTCTCACAAGGGGGTTTTGTGATCTATAGCGATGTGCGACCTATTAGTGGCAACCTACCTATGTGCTTACATCTAATGATATTTCTTGGAAGTATATTTGTGTCCTAAAGAAGTGAGTCCCAGGAGTTGTCCCGGAGCAGCCGTATTCCCTCTGTGCTAGGGCTGATGCGACTGCTGGTCAGTTCAGGGAAATGGTGAAGATATCTGTCTTCTGCCTGTTAACAAGAGGATTGTGTAGTCTGGATTTGAAATGTCTTGTGACCAGCATCCTACCAGAATACAGGAAATGGTGCTTGGTCAAACAAGTATCATGTGAGCTTTTGCTTCCAGGTGCTAATCAGAATGTGAGTGTATGCTGAGCTGTTTCACTGAGTTCAGGGAGCAGTTGGCTGTTCAGGCCAAAAATGTAATATGTCAGTGGCTTAGGTCTTGTTTTTTGTGAGGGGACGAGGTGTGAGTGTGCCTTCACTGGCTTGGCTGTATGGTAAAACCTGAAAAATAAATAGTGTTGTTATGCAGGACTAGGAATTCTCTAGTGTCAGTTTATGTATACTCATGCTTTGTGCAGAATGCCTGATCTCTTTAATTGCTCTAAGTAACGAGAAGCTCAGGTTTGTGTTTGCGTGCGCATGCTTGCTCTCCAGAAAGATGCATGAAGTCCCCATGGAATGAAACTAAATTAAATATTCAGTTTTAAAAATTGCTGAATTATTGGACTGCTTCCTATAGCATGTGCTGAATCTTGAAAGATCTCCACTTAGTTTTCTGTGCCTACATTGTGGTACAGATTTACAGTTTGACTTGGTATATTTTTACTGCAAACTTTAATTTTGCTAAGTATTGTTTTAGAGTAGGAGCTGAAGAAACAGTAGAGGAATCAAGCTGGGGAATAAACTGGTCTGTGGATCTTTTATGTTTCGTGTTCTCAGGTTCTGCTTTATGCATCTCTTTAATTAAGAGGAAGAAGGGTTTTGTTACATGGATAGAATTATTTTTCAGGCTTTTCAGAATACTGGACTTCTGCTATTAGTCTAATACAGTTAGGGTGTGTAAGCAGTCTGTACACCCCAAGTGGTATCAGAATGAAAACACACACTGTGTTAGACTTCAGAAGTGTTCTGTGAAGCTGTGATGGGTTAGCTTCACTGTGTGCAAGTCAGTAGCGGCTGCAGAAAGGAAGTTAATATTGCTGCTTAATCGGTTGCAATTGAGCCACTTCCGAGTCCTAATTAAAAAATCTCTTAGCTATCAAAGGGAATCTTGTTATATAGAAAGGAAATGAGAGTATATGACGATGCAGTGATTTGCCAGCTTGCTGGGGCAGTGGCAGAGGTATACTCAGAGTTGTGCATGTCTGTTGGAGTGGTCAGTCTGTCTGATGTGCTTGTACTGATACGTGGAGTTTCAGTGTTGTTTCACCTCCTCCGGGAAGAGACTTATTTCTGTGTGGGAGGACCCTGACCTGAGTGATAACTAAGTTTCTCTTTCAGAGATTGTTGAGTAATTATTTCTTTTGCACAGGATTATTTTGGTGTCTGTTCAGAGGTGATGATCAAGGACAATGTTGTGGTGGTTTATGAGGTGCTGGAGGAGATGCTGGACAATGGTTTTCCATTGGCAACAGAGTCTAATATTCTTAAGGAACTGATAAGACCTCCCACTATCCTGCGAACAGTTGTCAACACCATCACAGGTACAGGGAAACAAAAAGTAGATAAACTGGGAAGGCCATGTGGCAATATTACTGTATGAGTAAATTAGGACATGGGTTTGTCCCATACCATTGTAAACCCTAGCATAGGTGTATTTAGGGAGCCCTGTGTTAGTGCTTGCTTTGAGGTTCATTCCATTTCCAGCACCAGCTGCACTTTTTTTTTTAACCAAAACAAACAGATTACATTTCTAGTTATAGCCGTGACATGGATTCCTGGAGGAGTTATTCTCATGTGGGTTTTTTGTTGGGGTGTCTTTTTGTTTTGTTTTATAGTTACACTTCTCAATCTCCTGTTGTGGTATGTTTTAGACTTGGATGTGAGAGATGCAAATTGTAGAATACAAACAGTGAGTCTGGAAAAGCAATTGCTCCCTTACAAAGAGATAGAAGTTCTTGGGGGTTAATTACAATTAAGTTATATAAGGCCAAGGACTTGTTGTGGAGCATTTTCTAACTTTATGGTTGTTTGATTGCCTTTCTTTTTCCAGGAAGCACTAATGTGGGTGACCAGCTTCCTACTGGACAGCTATCAGTGGTGCCTTGGAGACGTACTGGTGTAAAATATACCAACAATGAGGCGTATTTTGATGTGATTGAGGAGATAGATGCAATCATTGACAAATCGGGTATGGAAGTTGCTTCTGGCTAAGATAAGGGTAACTCGTCCTGATAGTGCCTGACGAGAGATTTAGGTTTTCAAAGGGGAGTTCCCTTGTCTAAGTGTGGGAAGCTCTATTCTTATTCTTACTCTGGAATGTTGCCAACTTGTAGGTACTGTTCAGTCAAAAATTGTACAGAGATACTAAGGTTTTCACTTATCCTGAGGTTCCTGAGGTATGGTAAGCAGTTCTGTACGTGGAAAATAGAAGGTGAGTGAAAACTGTGCATAGCACTATCTTCTTAGTTTTTGTGCATCTTAGTCTTGTTAGGAGTTGGGAGCTATTGTCCTTGGCCGTTAAAATGGACATAGCTGGTATCAGTGGTTCTAGTGCATCTTCTCTAGAAGTCTTTGGGAATGAGAAAAGAGTGGGCAACATAATGAGCCATGACATTTCATAAAGATAATAAACTTCCTTCCTCCCCATTGATAGTTTTTCCACGTAGGGATTTTTTTCCTGTGTTTACTTTATTGGTGCAGGTTCCACAATTACTGCTGAAATCCAAGGGGTGATTGATGCTTGTGTCAAGCTGACTGGGATGCCAGACCTTACCCTCTCCTTTATGGTAAAGCTCAAGGATGTATCTTTGCTTAAGTACTTTGAAAAGGAATTCACAGCCCTGCTACTAGGATCTCAGATTCACACTGATGGATTGCAGTAGATCAGAACCTGGGTATGCCAAAGAAAAAGAGAAAGAACTGACAATGGAAATCATAGTGAAATTCAGCAACTTTGAGGCTAAAGGTTTTATTTTGAGATTCTTTGTTAAAAATATTGTTAGTGTGTGCTGTGACTAAGTTTCTGAGATACAGTGGTGCTTTAGGGAGGTATCCTAAGAGCCATTTTTTTAATGAGTATTCATAAATGTCATTATTTGACATGACTAAATTTTCTAGAATAGATGTTCTTGAGTACTGCCATGATGCAGATGTAACAGCATCAAACAGCTTAACGTGTCTGTATGTAGATAGCTTTAAGTAAGCAGAGTGCATCAAATGGTAGGCCCTTTATGGCTAGGAGACTGAGAAGAAGAGATATTTTAAGTAGTACTGCCTTAACTAACCTTGTGACTTTCTTTTATTTCAGAACCCTCGCTTATTGGATGATGTCAGCTTTCATCCATGTGTGCGTTTTAAGCGCTGGGAGTCAGAGAGAATACTCTCCTTCATTCCACCTGATGGAAATTTTCGGTTGCTCTCCTACCATGTCAGTGCTCAGAAGTATGTGATGAATGTAGTGCTGTGAATTACAAAATTTGGATCTTCCTGACTAGGAAAAAAAAAAAAGGAATTGCTTTTGAAGATCAGGTGGCACGCTGTGCCAAATGAAGTAGATATGCATGGTAACTTGCACTTTTCCTTCTTAAAAACACTTGCTTTCTCCTTGTTTGGAGCAGTGATGCTGTAATTTCTTTTTGGTCAGCCAGCATTTTCTAAGACTAGTAGCAGATGAACAAGCTGGAGCAGGAAAGAGTTAGGCAGTATGGAGTAATCAAGCTGTTGATTTCTTATGTTTATAAAAAGCTCTCTCAGCCTGTCTTCATAGAAAAGCCCTCTGATCATCTTTGTGGCTCTTCTCTGGACTCGCTCCAACAGGTCCGTGTCCTTACGTTGGAGGCCCCAGAGCTGGCTGCAATACTCCGGGTGGGGTGTCAGAGCAGAGTAGAGGGGGAGGATCACCCTCCCTCCCGTCTTTTGATGGAGCCCAGGATACAGTTGGCTTTCTGGGCTGCAAGCACACAGTGCCTGGTCATGTTGAGCTTCTCATCCGCCAGCACCGCTGAGTCCTCTACATGCTAAAGGATTTTGTTAGACTCTGTCAGAATTATCTTAAGTAGGTGAAAAGGAGTGGGAAATCCAAACAGAACTTTGTGCAAGTGCTGCTGCACTGCCTGGAATTACTTGCCAGCTTGGTTGTGCCATGCAAAAACATCCCTCATCCTTTGCTCAAGTCTCCCATTATATTGGATGTAGTTACCTGTCCTGTAGAGAGGTAGAAAACTAAGATATGGCAAGCCTAATTAAAAAAAGTATAATTAAGACCTGAGAACAGGATTCTGACTTTGCTCTTAGATCAAACAAATGAGCGTAGGATTTTCTTCTCTTTTAAGGAGATTGTTTTCCAATATTTTCAGTGTAGAAGGCAAAAACTGCATCAGGAAATGCAAAGATGAAGGCAAGAGATTGACAAGGACTTTCTGTTCATGTCTTTATTCTAGTCTTGTGGCAATTCCTGTCTACGTTAAACACAACATCAGTTTCCGTGACAGCAGCTCACTGGGACGTTTTGAGATCACAGTGGGGCCAAAGCAGACTATGGGGAAGACTGTAGAGGGAGTGATGGTCACTAGCCAGATGCCAAAAGGTGTCTTAAATATGACCCTCACGCCCTCTCAAGGAACACACATCTTTGATCCAGTCACAAAGGTGAGAGGAGAGAAACTGGACATTTTTTTTTAATCCTTTTTGCCTTTCAGATAATGAAGTTGGGCTGTTTGTGCTTACATGAACATGTCCTTGAACATTGCTTTTCTGAAGGCAGTATCTTTTCTTGTGGTGAGAACTTTTTCTGGACAGTTGCATACTGGAAGTTGTCTTAATCCTCACAACACATAGCTCAGTGGATTGTAATTCTGGTTGCTTGGTGTGCACAGAAAATCCAAGAACTGGTATTGTATGATGGGGTGTTGGTCTGGTGGATGCTTTACAAACTTCTGCGTATCTAGTTGTCATGCCCAGTACTGCACATTAGACTTCGTCCTTTGCAGACACTGAGGGTTTGGCTTGGTTAGTGGGTTTTGATTTGGTTTGGCATGTTCTGGTTTTGTTGTTTGCCCTCGACCCCCAGAATTCACTTATGTTTTTTTCTTATTGCAAACTTAACTTTGATGGTTTACCCCCAGTAGAGCCTCCAGCAACACTGCTTCAGCCACTTGGAAAGGAAGCAATTCTGTGTTATTTTTGTCACAGTTACACATAGGAAATGGGGCCTGTAAAACAAATAGTGGAAATATCATTCATGGTAGGCTTTTGGGGAACCTCGTGGAAAGAGAGGGAGAACAAAGGTCCGAGGTACTGCTCCTTAAACCTGTACTGTGTCTGTCCAATTTGAAAGGCAAGATACGAAGACAAAGACCTTTTCCATAATGAAACATTAAAAGCTGTAATTGGAAGGGGACTTTTCTTTAGAGAGTGTTACAGCACTTCTGTTTCACTGCTGTATTTTCTGTTCCTTGAAGTTGCTGTCATGGGATGTGGGGAAAATTAACCCCCAGAAGCTGCCAAGCCTGAAGGGGAGCGTGAGCCTGCAAGCTGGGACATCAAAACCAGATGAAAATCCCACCATTAATCTGCAGTTTAAAATTCAGCAGCTGGCTATATCTGGTAAGTGACTGTCAGGTAAAGAGGTTGAATATTCTCTGCTGTGTCCAGTGCTCACTCTGCATGTAGCTGAAGTAGGTCTGCAGGCCTTCTGAAGTACGTGCTATCTGAAACATGTTCTTCAAGTTAAAAAAATTGTGTGCTTTGACTACGGATACACGGATTTGTTCTCTTTGATGCCCTGTGAAACAGCTTGTCTATATTTCCTTGCATTTTGTGCTTACAGACCTGTAAAGATTTTTAGGGTATGGATGTGTTTGTAAATAATGATTCCGACCATTAGCAGTTCTCAGCTTTTCTCCATTCTGTTCAGTGCTTCCTAGAACTTTCCCTATGCTTTCTGCACCTTTAGTATGATCTCCTGTTCCTTTGTCCTGAAGGCCTGTCTGCTTTGTTTGTGGCAGCAGTCAGTCTTACGCTGTGTTTGTTTGCCTTTAGGACTGAAGGTGAACCGCTTGGACATGTATGGGGAGAAGTACAAGCCCTTCAAGGGGATAAAATACATGACTAAGGCCGGCAAGTTCCAAGTCCGAACCTAGAGGATCCTGACAATGAGGAAGAGCACCTTCCTGTTTCTCCTGTCCCTGGCTGTTGGATGCAGCCTCTTACCCCATCCATCTGTTTAGGGTTGCTCCCTTGCCTGTAGTAGCATGAGCAGGAGAGACAGTGCTGAGGGTGTTGGGGAGCAGGAAAGAGTAAGGTTGGCCTGAAACCATCTCATCCATAGCTGAGTCTGAAGAATTTGCAACAGTGGCAGATGGGAGAGGTGTTCAGGTCCCTGGGATTAGTGAGTCAGCTATGTAAGCTTGTATCACCTTCATTTTGCTGTCTTAAAGGAAATTCTAGGGATTTTTTGCCTTTTCTAACTCCTCTTCCTTACATTTTAGTTGGCTTTTATCCCTTTGTAGATGATACAAAGTTGAATTCCCATAAAATTCAGCTCCAGTGTGATGGTCTGGCATCTGCCCTTCTCCATCACTGGGTGTTAGGATGGAGAGCTATATAGCTCTTGGCATCAGAGGGATCGTCTGTCTGGGACTGGAAAGAAGTGGAAAGGTAGATTGTCCTTCCTAGGATGGGAAGTTAAGAAGCCTGAAATTGGGGATGGTGCCACAGAGGGAGGAAGAGAAGAAGTCGATGCTTTTTCTAGATATTTCATAAGCTATCTTGGTTATAATCTCTGGAGACAGACTGAAAACCCATCCAAATCTTAGTCAGCCCTTCATAGGATACCATACTGTGGCACATGTGATGATATAACTGATGGGTGGTGACATCTGAATGTAATTCTGCTTCTCTTCTTATTCGGTTTGTATTTGAAGGTAGAGATTATCCTCGCTTCTTTGGGGAGTCAGGGAAGAGACAGGGAGGCAGGAAAATTTTTGTGGAGACAGCACTCTGATGGAGGCTGAAGCTGTGGCTAAATTAAGACAATCACTATCCTAGTAATTTGCTGGAACTTCTTTCTTGTCTCTGTCTGCCTATTACAAGTAAAGGTGATACTTCTCTCCTGCTCACTGATGTTGTTTCTTTGAGATAATTGTGTCCTGGTACCTTTGTAGTGTTTCTGGCTGTCCTACCTCATTCCAGTTCCTGTACCAATCAGCTGCTCTGCAGGTGGATTCAAGCCTATACTGGATTTTTCACTGGGACCATTTCTTCTGCAGGAGCTTTTGCTGCATCCGCCCATTCTGGTCTGTGCTGCATCTCTCTTGTACAGCGTAATTATGAAATGAGAGGCATCTGCACTGTTCTTTATTGTCTGTAATGTGCTCTTTGGCCACTAGATGCTGATGTGTTTGTGGTAGCAGAACTTGTCCCTAAGCTGCTGTACATGTGACTACAGCACCTGTCAGGTGGCTGTGGAGTCCAACATGCACAGTTCATGCTTGTGAGCAGGACAAGGTGACCCTAAACAAAGGGTAACATACATTCTGTTTTGCATGTGATAGATACTTGCAGTGGATGAGCGGCACCTTGCTTGTGGAATTGCAAGTTCCAGTGCAACTGGTGAATGCCACGGCAGGTGGCCTTAGCGCTGACCATGTTCAGTGCAAATATAATCTTCAGCAAGGGCATCAATAAAATTCATTTTTACATGTTATTGGTGTCATTTCAGAGTGGTTTGTGTGGGCTTCACAAGAAATACAGTTGGTATTTGAGGAGGAAGGTAAATTATGCCAACTGGATTGTGAGTAGTGGGTGCCATAGGGAGACACAAATGTCTTTATGCAATTTGGATTCCTGAAGTTTTCAGGAAATTAAATCTGTCCCCTTTGTCTTCAGTTCACAACCATTCCTAAAACAACATAGCTGCTCATGGGACGTGTGATGTTCTCTCTTGGTTTATTCTCTCGGGCCAAATTTATTTTTAATTGTACTCGTGATTTGATGCAAGGAGAAAGCTTGGGGATGTGGGAAAAAGGAGTGGTAGCTTCCAATAACCTGTAATAAGGACAGGAGTGTAATTTGAGAGTGTGTCCTTCCCACACATTGCAGTTTGTCTTCCTCCTATACTACAAGTCATAAGCATCTGGACAAAGAGGAAGCCCTCTCAGCATCTTTAAAGCACACAGAAAGAAGCTGCAAGGGCATGGCCACAAGATTGTGGATAGTTCACTTTTCTTTCTCAGGGTTTCATGTTGTCCTGAATCCAGTCAAGATAACGATTCACGTTTGTATAAACGCCAGGTATGTCTTTGCGGCCACAGCCTATTCCCCAGCTGATGATTCCAATTAGATACATACGGTCATCCTTCATACAGACCAGAGGCCCTCCCGAGTCACCCTACAGAGAAGCAGCAGGTTAGTAACAATCTCACTTTTTGTTTGATGCTTTTTTGTTGGTGTTTTGTTTTTGTGTGTGTGTTGTTTTTTTTTTCCCCCGTCTTCAATGGTGCACTGTTGTCTATGGAAATACCCTATGTAGTACACTTACAAATCAAGAGTTCTTACTAACAGCACTTTCACGTAAGCCACTTTTGTGTTCCAGACTCCCTCAGTGCTCCTCTTGTGGGGAGAGACACAAAAAAAAATCTAACGAACACTAAAGCATCTAACTTTGTATGGCGGTCATTTATGAAATGTCACTGAGATGTTGATAAGAACAAAAAGAGGAATGCTCTTGTTCAAGCTGTAAAGGTGTTTTATACTGGCTGCGTGTAACAGTAAAGCAAAATTATTGAAAAGCTGTTCAAACTGAAAGGATGTGGATTGAATGAGTGTTCTCCTTTTTCCTCATGTTACAGCTGTTGTGGCCTTTTTTTTTCTCCACCTCTCAGTAGAGTGGTACCCCCTTCCTCTTACAGCAGAACCTCCTGCTGAGTGTTTTGCAGGCTCACATAAGAGAAAATGTTAGGAAATGCTGCTGAGGTGGAGTTTCCTGCTGAGTTTTTTGGCATTTCCTATATTTGGGATTTTCAGTCTGTATTGTTCTGGTTTGCTTGGTTAAGTGTGGCCCGCTTTCCCAGCCATAAGGGGCAGGGGAGGAAAAAAGAAAGGAGCCAGCAGTTCTGTTCTGTTCAACAAAAGTCTACTAGAACTTCCATGTAGCCAAACGCAGAACTTCTTCAAACTATTTTCTGAAGCTTTTTGTGTGGTTGTCTCAGGCTATCAAGGACAGGCCTAAAAAGAAAAGAGGAACAGAATTGGGTTTACCTTGCAGGCATCATCAAGGTGCCTTGTGTCTCCTGCACATAACATATTGTCAGTAACTGTCCGGTTGTCTAGGTGCTGTGTTGTGCAACGACTGGCTGGAAACAGTCTGACATGGCCTTCCTTCAGGTGCTCTGAATAGAATGGAGAAACTGGAAGAAAAATGACAATATAAATACATATATTAAAAAAAAATACAGTTCAGTTTCTGTAGTTTAAGGGAGAGAAAACAGAAGTAGCTGGGGGGGAGTCACTAAACTAGTATTTCCTTGCCAAAGGTTCTGTTTAAATTCTTGTGCGTTCCGTTTTGCTAGCGAGAACAGGTCAAATCTAGTTGAGAGAGAATGTTGCTTCTTTAGCAAGCTTAAATGTGAAAGAGGTTTTTGTGGGCCCCAAATGAAAGACTGCTGGGTTTCTTGGATGGATAATCATCTTTGCACAGTTACATCAATCAAAATGAAGTTGCAGGAACTGCCTATGAAAATCACTAACTGTATGAAACAGGATCCTGACTTTTTAGTATTAGACTTGTGCTAACAAAAATCAATGCCTTGTCATACACAATACTGAGTAACTGGATAGGAATGTGCACTTCTGTTCTGTTGGAGTTGAAGGGTTTTTTGTTTGTCTTGGGTGTTGGTTTTATTCTTCTGCATAGCTGCAGTTGCACAAAGCTGAAGGTTTGTAGGATTGTTGGTTTTTTCAGTCTAGTTCGGAATTACAGCTGCAGCATCCTTTCCCTCTCAAAAAGTTTATCCTGTACTCCCTGCGGCAAGCAATGCTGAGGACTAGTTTTAAAGGCATTTTAAAAACACCTTATGCCCCACTTAAATGTCAGATCTTCAAGTCTGTTCCAAAAACCCTATGGGTTTTTGGGCTATTAGGTCTTATTATGATGGATGCTTCACAGGCTCTGTCTCAAAGAGTTTAAAAGTTAGAGAATAACAATAAATTAGTAGAAATTGCCAGTAAAATAAGAGCTGGGTGGTTTTTTGTTTTTGTTTTTGTTTGTTTTTTTTTATATAGGTCAGGCACAGCCAATGTATCTTTTAGAATAATGCAACTACCTGCAACTTTATAGTATCTTAAGTGGATTTCTGTCAGAATGACAAAATCTAAGTGTACTCGGTACAGCAGAAATGTGGCAAATGTGGATTACAAATCCTCTGTCTTTCCTACCTTATACATTGTGCTGGTTTTTGTGTTTTCTACTGTTGGAGAGTGTCAAGGAAGACTCTTCTAGCCCATGCATCTGACAGAACTCAGATGAATGAAGTAACTTGCAGCAAAACTTGTTTTTGTGTGTCTCCCACTTAGCATAGATTTTGTGGTGCTGATATGAACCCATATAATAATTCAGGGGATCGCACGTTAAGTGTTGCTGAAGGCTTGAATTCTGTGAGGGGACCCAGCTTTGGACACAGTGTCTTCTACTTACATTCCTCACTTCTGCCATAACCAGAGATCTCGCATTCCGTCCAGTCAGGCAGCTGCAGTTCTGGTGTTGGGAGGCAGGCAGCACGGACAGTGTCTGTTTCAATAGCACAGTCTTCTGCATCTGAGCTCAACTGCAACAGAGCTGAAGAAGGAAAAAAATCTCCATTAACCACAAACTTGAGCCAACCATGACCTTTCCAGTCATGAGGTCAGAAGAGTTCTTACCAATATCATTGTTGAAATTCTCTGAGTCAAATCTTTGATGCACAGTGTAGTTCTTCACTTGAAACTTTTGCTCATTTTCCTCTGGAGTTGCTCGGGAAGTCCTACCCAGCACAATCTTCAGCTGATTTGTACTAAAGCTGAAGAAGAGAAGAGTCTTAACTTTCTTCCTGTGTTAACTGGATTGGACTGTTCTCTTGAATGTGTGCTGTTGGAGCTTCTGCTTTTCTTATTGTAGGACTGTTGCTACTTCATTAACCAGGCAGTTTGACCTCAGGGGTCCTATTTGCCTTTGTTTTTGTGCTGATTGCTTACAGCCATCATGGCAAAGCTCCTCTGCCAGCCCCTTGCTGTTCTCAAGTTTCAGACGGGCTCTGTGGTTCTACTGACACCTTTGTTCTTCAGCTATTTGATATTCTGCTGTGGTACCTTAAGGCCATGCTGCTACTTTGCCCAATAAATGTCTGTCTGTAACGCTCAGCATAACTAACTCTGTAGTCTTTAGTGTAGAATGACTTACTGGGATAAAGAGCTTTTTTTCAAGTCTTTTATGCTTCCAGTAAGGCTATACTGGATCCTTCCAGATTTTTCTCCCCCAGACAGTATTGAATCCTCAGCTTACCCTTCCTCAAAACAGTGAGCAGCTGACAAAACCCAGCAGGAGCTGATCAGAATTCCTCCACAGAGGAAGTGCTCTCCGTGTGCTCGGCGATACTTCACAAAGATGGCAGCTTGCCATGGGTGAGCTGTGATGTCTGCATAGAAGCCACCTTTAATCCTGTACTGGTGTCCTCTGTGCTGCCGCAAGCCACAGGTGGCTGTGGATGACAAACGCAGAAATAGCTTTTTGTTCATGCACTCGTGCCTTGGGTTAAAAGCCTGCTGGTTGTCAGTGTATGTTGAGGCAGCCTGACATGAACTGTTTAGTATCTGACTCATTCCTGTTTCCTAGGAAACTTGTCTTTTGCTTTGAAAAATACAGTAAGCAAACCCTGCCTTTTCTGTCCTCCATTTCTGCTGTCTTCCCTTCTGGCAGAGAAAAAGGTGCTTCTGTGAGAGCAGAGCCACAGAATCTCTTTCTCCTCCAAAAAGCTGCTTTTTTTTTTTAGTTCCCCCAACTCTTATTTTACTGTAAGAGGGTTGAGTTTAATACAAATGACATGCAGAACAGTAAAAAGAAAGGGAAGAATCGTGAGTGCTAGGATCCTTACAGCAAGTAGGCACATTGCAGTACTCCCATGTAAGCTGATTTCCCTTCAGTACGTGGCACCAGGGCTTGCTGTCATTGTCAGGATTTCTGCAGCACAAGAAAGAGAAGAGCTATTTCTATTATCAGATCAGCAGGGGGTTTGAGGAGACCTAAAGGTGGCAGGCTGTGACCTGAGTGTACTCTTTTTGATTTTTCTAGAGATACAGAGGGCTCTAGGGGCACATGGGATTTGCATTTATGGAGTCTGATGTTACAGAAGCATAGATAGGTCAGGTGGAATAAAATTACTATTGTCAGTGGGCTTCATTCCCAGCAGTAATGTATTTCCTGTGCTTCAATAACGCACGTAAAAGACTTGAGCCCTGCCTCAGGAGTATCACAAGAAAGTTTGGTGGGATTTTTTTTTAATTCTGTAACTGACTACATACCGACAGAAATTGTGACTACCAAGGCCCAGCTGGTAAGCATCTCTTCTCCAAGCAGTATATAACTTGTTGACAAGGATTCGAGAATTCCACCTCAAACAGGTAGCTCCAGAACTGGTAACACTGTGGCTGCCTCGGTAATCTGTGCCTCTTCCAGATCTGCAGTTGATGTTCCCAACTTCAATAAGAAAGCTGCACATTAACCGATGGATGTGAACCCGTCAGCTGTTACTAACTGTGATTTCTGTCAAGGCATCTTTATATTAGCTATACTTATTTCAGTCTCTTGGTGTCACAAATATTAAAAGCTTAAACATAATTTAACATGTGAGTCTCAACTTTTCAGGCAATGGAAATAACCCAAGTCCACAGAGAACCTTTATATATGCAGTGAATCGTGGAAGCTTTGAAGTCCATTCCCTGTCCCCCTGCATGTACCTTTTGAACAGGAGGGCACACTGCAGTATTCCCAGGTGTACTTTCCTCCTTTATAGATATAGCATCAAGGTCTGGAATCTTCATCTGGGTTTCTGAAAGAGTTATTATATTACGCATCATTATAAAGCTATTGTTATTAGTCCCATGTCTGCCATCTAGTTCGATAACTTAATCCTGCTCTGCAATGAAGACATGGACTGAACCATCAGAAGTCATTTGGATTCCTGTTTTAATTATAAAATTGTGTACACAGAGGTGAGGGAGTAGACAGCTTGTTTATGCAGTTCATGTGCAGGAAGCACTGTATTTTTAGAGTTTTGAGTGGGATTTGGAGTTGTAGGGAACTAGCTTACAAAGGGAGTTCTAGGCACTGAAAAAGGACAAGAGAAAGACTACGGGGTGAGACATGTATGCGTTTTGTAGTCTGTCATAAGCATCCAGTCTAGACAGATCTGAAGTTCAGATATGTCTACAGAAGTTGCAATTGCTCCTTACGGGTTGTGCCACATTTGCACCTGTGCAGTGTTCTCTGCTTGGTACTAGACTGTTGGAACCAGCTGTTACTGTGTTCCAAGCTCCTAGAATGGGCTGATTCCCGTGGCTCTGATCTGTGTGCTACCAGCCCCTCACCTGCAGTAGTTGTGATTGCCCAATCCCAGCTCAGCAGCATCCTCTCTTCGGCCGCTGTATATACGGTCCATCAAGCCATTGCTATTCCAATTTAAGCATTCAGTTCTGCTCTCTGTCATGCTCCATGTACCCCTGTATGTTACTCCAGCATCTTTGTAGCACTTAACTTCAGTATCTGAACAAAAAGGAAGAAAACATTACTTCCCCAGTATCTGCTGTGTTTAAACTTGACTCCTAGATGTCTTGCCTAGTAAGTTGGTGAAGATGCTTTGCCAAGCAGACTGTAAGTATGCACAAAGGTCTTCAGATCCAAATTTAGAGTTTCATTAAGAGACACTGAGAACAGCCCAGGTGTCCTTGTTAAAAGTTCTTTGTAGTATTAGCTTTAGAATAAAAAGAGGCAACTTAACAGAGAGCCTAGTATACAGCAGCAGCTTCTGGGTACCTCATCCTTATGCACTGCACAGCTAAAACCAGTAATTGTCATGGTATACTCACCTATTTCACACTGCTTCCCAGAGAAACCTTGGTGGCACTGGCAGATGAAGAGCTGTGGGGAATAATATGCCTGTGAACATTGGCCCCCGTTGTAGCATTTATTTCTAGTGCAGGCTGTGGAATAAGCAAGAGCCAGGAAATATTATTAGATTTCACAGAAGTAAGAAGCTGGCAATGTATACCCATCTTTCTTCTCCTGTCAGTCTCCTTTTACCTGTTCTGTTTTTCCCTGCCTACCTGCTACTGTCATGTGCTTACAGTCTCTTTGTGTAGTGCTTGCTTTCTTCCTTTAATCCATTCTCTCCACATACACTGTTAGGAGCCTTTCTTCAGCCCCTTGCCCAAACCCGCTTAGTCTTGCCTGGAGTCTGTATATGTTAGGATTTTCATTTCTATCCTATTTTATTTCAAGCCAAATTTTCTGTGTGATATTCCTTTCCTGACAGTGGAGTTCTTCTCTAGGATGATTAAATGGATAATCTCTCATCCCCCACCATTTCCTTTCTCTTTTTCTTTTTCATACTCACCTTTTTTAGGCACAGTGTGGCAGCGACTCTGACCACTGTTGCACCTACAGTATTCTATTCTGCTCCCTGAGAGCCTCAGCCAGGTCCCCCTGTGCTGGTAAATTTCTCCAGATGAATTGTCTGTGCAAATGGCTGTAATTGGAGAAAGGAAATCCTCTTTTAGAGATTCACAGAAAAGACCTGGCTGAGCAAAAGAACTCCCTTCTCTTTCCAGGACAGAAGTATTTGTGATGGGAGCATCTGTCTAACGGGCTGCTCTTTTTCCTTCTCGGACCACAATTGTTCCATATCTCTCACTGCTGTGTTGCTGGATGCACTGTTCCACTATGGACCAGCCTCCTTTTCTTTGAAGCAGAGCAGAAGGAAGGGAAAACTTTGTTCTTTGAGTTGTGGGTGATATTAATGGTCTGGTATTTTTCCTTCTGAATCATGACAAACAGCTTTCAGGCTCTGTTCCCTCGGCATTATCATCTTTCTCCTGCAGTGTTCATAAAGCTCCAGGTAACACAGTTGTAGTTTGCCTGGCTTACCTCTTGATCTGGCTCCCCGTTTGAAACGCATGTGTGAGCCCTGCAAGCAAAGAAGGTTAATTCTGTGAGTGACTGCTCTCTTAAGAGAACTGAGAGAACAAGTGCCTCCAGAGAGCCGATCCTCTTCTTGAGGTCTTGTAAATCAGGGGAGCTCTGAGCAACTGTCAAACAGGACAGTGAAAAGTGCCTTTAGTACCTCTGCATGAATTATAAATTCATGCATGAATTATAAATCACTGATTTGCCACAGATTACCAGGTGATTGCTTGTCATCGGAGTGATGTGAATTTGGGATATGCTGTACTCATATTGTGTGTGAAGTGATTATGTGCTCTTGTGGCATTGTAAGTGCTTACTAAAGCTTGTTAGCTTTCTGCTATTTGAAGGAGGTTCAAGCAAATAATTACCAAAGACATAAATGTGAACAAGCAGTTATTTTTGCTTATTTATGTGCAGTTTCCCCATAAGGTGTCCTGCAGACAATTAAATATTTTGGATAAAGATTTAAGGGAGAAACCAATGTAGAAAGCTTCTTTATCAGGCCACAAGAAAAAAGGAATAGTAAGGCTGGGATAGCAATTTTTGAGAAAGAGACTAAACATTTTGGAATTGTGTAGGGTTTACTTGAGCTGTGCAATGTGAGGCTTAAAGTGAGGGGACATGGGAACCATCAATGTCCAGTTGTGAAAGTAATGATGAAGATGATGGCAATAGAAAGAAAATTAAAGGGTGATCACAATGGAACTCTTACTAACAGTGAAAGGTCACAGTGAACAGATATACCAAGGAGATTCGAAGAAGACTTGAAAACCAGCCAAGATAACACATTACTCAAAATCCCAGCGTAGAGATAGATTACTTTGTAAGGTTTTCTCTGATTTCTGGTGATATAACCAGATTCTCCTTCTGTCTGATGCAGACAGCTGGAGTCCATGGCAAGGCAGTGCTGCTGAAAATGCAGGAGGATGGCAACAGCGTTATTTGATGCATTAGCCTCTTACCTGGCTTTGAGCAGTCGTGATTGTTCCCACCAGCAGAAGGAGGCACAGGAGTTTCCTTTCCATTCTGAGTGTTTTCCACGTCACCTCCAAATCTCAAGTTATCTATAGAGGGAAATGAAAACTTAAGATGTTGAATAAAGGCATTTTAAAGTGTGAATGGAGTTCAAGGTTGTAAGCTTCAATAAAGTTTTTAAATTATGAAAATTCTTAGAAAAACTTAGAAACCCAACAAGCTAAAGCGTCAGGAAACTCAGATAGTGTTCCCTGGGGAATAACACTGGTGGACGTAAATTCCCTTTTCCCAAGGTTGCTGGAAGCCAACAGTATTGTGTGCATTATTAGTGAGATGGACTTGTCTAATGAAGGAGTGTAATGCTGATTGGAAAGTGTTAATTGAGATTCAGGTCACTGAGGCCTAACTAAGAGATCTCTTGCAGGGGCACAAAAATCTGTCTGTGATAATAGTGGTTTAAGAGGATTTGCATTTTCTGCACAGACGTGAGAGTAAGCGCCTCTCTCCTGTATGGAGGATGTGTCGGACAAGAGACTTTGATTATAGGTGGGGACAGTACGGCTGTGTCTTTGATTTTCAGTTTTTCTACAGCTTCTCCCCGGCTCAGCTTTTGGTTTCTACTCTTGTCATAAGCTTTTGCTAAGAAGGGAGGGTATGGCAACTGGCTGGTAGGCTGGCTTTTGGTCTGGTGTTCTCACGTATTCGTTGCAGCATTTCTTTCCGTGTGTCACTTCTGTGCAGTCACAACTATGCCTTAGTCCCTCTAATCCCTTCAGCAGCTTTACACTTCAGACAAAGCCCTTTTCCATCCAACATGAAGAGAAAATGTATGCTTCCTCCAGACTGATTTACATAGTCTGTCTCCTACAGCGGTAGTCTGGGGAGAGAACTTCCATTGACCTCCTGTGGGAGGTTGCCAGCTGGTGTGGCTGAGGGTAAGGATGAATCTGGATTTCTGTCTCCATTCATCTAATTTGCTTTGAAAATCTACTTCTCTCTTCACTCATCAGAGGTTAATTTCTTACCTGGTGAAATTGCTGCTCTGACGTGGCCATAGATAGCTATGGGGCCTAGGCCATTTGGGTACTGTGATCCATTTGTATTTCTTCTACTGTAGCAGTTGAGCTGCTTTGTTACAGTTCCTCTCTGGGAAGCACCCTGAAGAACTGTCGAGACCTCATTTCTGGGGTGCCTGCTCAGATACCCCAAAACTAAGGCAACACTGGTAAAATCTGATTTTTTTTTTGTTGTTGTTTTTTGTGAAAGGACAGAGTGGCAAAGCTGGCATAGCTAATATCTTGGAGGAAGTCCTAGCTGCCTGAAGCCATCAGGAAACTATGCCTAGTTTTCAGGGGAGAGGGGGAAACATATTTTAAATTTAAGGGGGGAAGAAAAAAAAGCATTGTGGTCTTGGGGACTGACATGAAAGGAGGAGTCCCTGTTTAGAAAGCACCTGCATGGTTTAATCAAGTTGATGGTTATAATAAATTTTATCTCGTATAGTCCGCTCTACAAGCGGATTCTAGGCTTACACAGCACATGCTTATACTGCAGAGTGCGACATAGTCTCCCTAAAGTGGTCTTGCATCAGATGCCACATCCTTTCTTCCATTTATTTCTGCTGCCCCCGTTCAAGGTTATCTTATAATGCTGCAGCCCTCCCTGTTCGTTCCCCCTCTCCGTGGAGGAGGCCTGTCCATCATCTCGTGGCTGCTGTCCCACTATGCATGGAAAACTGGTAACAGATGTTGCCAGATGTTTATTTTCCGTTTCGGGAAAGGTACAACTTGGGCCAATCAATTGGAATGTTCTGAATGATAAGCCCTATCAAATTGAAACCATATGTCTGTTTGAAAAATACCATGTTTACAAGACTCCAAGCAGAAACCTACAAGTAATGTGCTTCCTGGTGGGGCTCTCCTAAAGAGTTTGTGCTTTCTGCTCTCACCCTTTGCTTCCTCTCTAATCAAAAATACTCTAGCAAGAAGCCAGAGGCCTAGATGTGATGTTCTGACATTTTGATTCTACACTTTCATGTATATTAGGACATAAGGATACATGATACTCTAAATTTATCTCTCTTTGCTGAGGCATCAGCAGCAGGAATACTTTAAATCCCGCATATTATTGACAGCCTTTCTAAGCAGTCCGAGTGCAAGTATTATCTTACTGATGTGGAATAAGACCTAGAAAAGGGATGTATCTTATCAAGGTCAAACAAAAAGTCATTAATAGAAATTAAAAGTAGCTCTCCTCCCCCTCATCCCTCCCAATAACCTAGTATGTCTATTCCAGAATACTTTAATTCTGAATCTATAGCACTTAATAGCTCTCTTACTGATGGACAGTTCAAGCAAGAAACTGCAGATCCTTGCTGCCTTTTCCTGCCTTCTGCAGAAAGTGCTTTTGTATCCCTTTTCTAAACGAAGCAGATGAGTATCAGGCTTGTACTATTGCTCTTTAAAATACAACAGTGGACAGACCTCTGCTTTTGGGGAAAAGAATTTAAAAAACCAAATCAGAACAAAAAAGTAATATTCTGTAGTCTTTGAAGGCATCAGAGGAAACAGATATTTCAAACTCAGGCTTTATTTTGGGAATCATTCTCAATATTTCCTGTGGTTTTGGCTTCATTTGAAAAGAAGCATGTTTAGGGAGAACTGAAGAAGACCCGCCCTCCTCCTCTTTGTCCCTCCATTATCCTGGTTGGGAGCCTGGGGTGAAAGGCATAGTCTGATCTCCTCCCTGAGGACCATAAATTATCTGTTCACAGACAGCTCTCTGGGTTTCTCCTTAAGATCAAAATACTTGTCGTAACTCTTTCTTTGTTTTAGGTTCTTCTGCTAATGTTCTTTGTGCAGGAGACTCCTCCCTGCTCAGAGCCTGAGGCTGTAAGCCCTTTCCCTGGAATAGCTGAAGCTGTCTTGAAACAACTGAAAAACTGAAAGCTAGCAGCTTTACCCAGCATTATGAATCTCTTCAAAAGCTGAAAGGCAACAGCTCAGTTAGTTGACTACCATGGTGCTTCAGTGGGATTTATTAAATAATAATATTTAATAGTATTTACAGGCCATGCCATTGATGTTGAAAATGGGAAATGCACTTTTTGAAACCGGTGCAGAGTAGTACCTACCTTTTTGCTTTTTCTTGTCTGTATTCTGCTAGTGGTTTCCTCTCTGACCAGCCTCGCTTCGTGTTTTCTGCGCCTTTGCTGTGAGCTCTCTGCACAGCTCCTGTCCTACTTAAAGCTCCGCTCGAGGGGTGGAGACTCCGGAGGGCAGCAGGGCGAGCTCCCCCCACCCGGGACCGTACAGGACGGTGGGGCCGTGTCCGGAGCGTTGTGGGGTGAGTCTCTGCGGGACGGGAGGGTGGCTTGCTGGCTGAAGTGAGTGGGGCACGCTGGGTTTTGCAGCCAGTTTGTTTTGTCATTTCTCTCTTCCAGTCAGAGAGCAAATTCAGTCTTCAAAACAATTTTTCCGCGTTTAACACCTTCAGCTTCAGTGACAGACAGGAGCATGCATCCCTTACGAAGAACTGTCTTGTCGTGCTTCTAGGAACCCGAGGGGCCCGAGTGAATGCACAGGTGTGTTATTTCTAATGTGACCAGAGGTCTGCAATCTGTAGACTTAGTCCTAGTACTGAGAAACTCCTGTTTCAAGCAAGAGCATAGTGCACTGTGCTTTGAATGGCGTCCATTGAGAATCTTTGGCAGAGACCCTGAGCTGTGTGTGGAGCAAAGCATGCCATGGACCGTGCCACTGGGAGAAGAAATGGTCGGAGGAGCTCTCACATTAAGTGGGGACAATGAGCAAAACTTTTAAGGATGCTTAGACAGATGTAAGGAATAGCGTGTTGAGGATCAAAGAGTTAAATGTTTGCTGATACGGTGCATCCTAGAAAATGAAGACCAACTCACCAGCGTGGGGTTATGAGGTACTAGGTTATCAAAGTGCAGCAAACAAATCTGAGTGATGGGTTTTAGAGCTGAACTGAGGGCTGGGTTATGAAAACTCTCAGTGATGCAATTGCTACAGTAATGAATGTGTCCTGACTTTTAGGAACTGATTCACTAGAGATGAGGTTCCGGATACAACTTAGTGTAAGCACAGACATAAGAAATGGCGTGTGAGGGACCTCAATCTCCAGGAAGTAGGTGCATAGAGTCCTGGTCGGGAAAGCACGGCAATGGTTATTTTGGCTCTTGACAAAAAGATGCCGTGCTTGCAGGCCGGGCTGTGTGCCTCCTGCCCTGTGCTGTGGCTTCGCAGGGGCGTTAGAGTGCTTAACGCCAGCCAGCGCGGGAGGAAGCCGCACCCGCGGTAACGCACAGAACAGCGTTTCGGCTCGGGGGCGAGGTGGGGAACGCAGGGCGCCTGTCCGCACCTTCAGCAGGTTTTGCAGAAGCTGCGGGAGGGAGGCAGCAGCTCTGCCCGTTCACGGAAGTAGCTCACGAGCTCTGCTCTCCTTTCACCCGAGCACCTGCCTCCGGGAAGGGCTCAGGCCGTGGCGATCGCCGCGCCGCTGCTCGTCGGCGGAGCGGGTTCCTTTAAATCGGCAGCGGCTCCTTTAAGGGCGGGCGAGCGCCGCGCCGGAGCCGGAAACGCCGCGGAAGCGGCCCAGGGCCTGCGGAGCCGGAGTGCCGCGGTGCCGCCATGAGCCGGCCGCCGGCCCTGCAGGCGCAGACCTGCGGCCCCTGGGAGATGAAGGAGCGCCTCGGTACCGGCGGCTTCGGCAATGTCGTTCGCTGGCACAACAAGGTAGGCGGCGGCCGCGGCCCGGCCCGGTCCGCGCCGGCCCGGGGCCCGCGCTGACCGGGCCCGCTCTGTGTCCGCAGGAGACCGGCGAGCAGCTGGCCATCAAGCAATGCCGGCAGGAGCTGAGCCCGCGCAACCGCGACCGCTGGGCGCTGGAGATACAGATCATGAAGAGGTGAGGCGGGCGCGCGGCCGGTCAGACCGGGGGGGCTGCGGCAGCGCCCCGGGGGCGCGCGCGGGGGCGGCGCTCGGGCGCGGGTCTAACGGCTGCGCTGAGGTAAGCGGGGGAGGTCGCTGGCCGCGTGCCGCCTCTTCCGGGCGGGGCCCGGCCGCCGCGGGGGCGAGCGCGTGGCCTACTCGCTGAGGAGACCCTGGCGCTGAGGAGACCCTGGCGCTGAGGAGACCCTGGCGCTGAGGAGACCCTGGCGCTGAGGAGACCCTGGCGCTGAGGAGACCCTGGCGCTGCGTTTCGCCAGACGCTCGTGCCTGCTCCTGCGGCGCTGTGCCGCCGGCCCGGCCCTGCTGCGGTTCTGCTGCCTGCCCGGGCCGCTGTGTGAGGCCGCTGTGATCGGGCCGCTGTGCCGGGGTGTCTCTCAGGCGCTTCGCTGGGTTTGTGGGATGCAGGGGTCTGATGGTGATTGGGGTCTTTTCTGGAGGGTGGTAGCAGACAGCGTCACACTCCTTTGCGAGGGACGCTCCCGTAGTGCCCAGGCAGATCTGTTGTGCATGGGCGTTGAAGGAGTGCACTGACTGCACGTTAAATGCAAGGATTGGGACGAGTCCCGGTCTGTGCAGGATGGATGGATGGATTGCACACCTTTAGTATTCACTGGTTCAGTTTCTAAAAGGATTAGTGTCTTGGTAGGACTTTGCATGATGACCGTAAGCATGTGAATCTGTGTAGCTGTTGTAGATCAGTTGTGTTTCAGGTGGTTCCGCTCATTGTGTACTTGCCTCATGTCCGCTCCTCAGACTGAACCATCCCAATGTGGTGGCTGCCCGTGATGTCCCTGAAGGGATGCAGAAGCTTGCACCGAATGACTTGCCCTTGCTGGCCATGGAGTACTGCCAAGGCGGAGACCTCCGCAAGGTGAGCTCCTTGGGAGGGTGACCAAGGGCTGAATCAGCTTCTCAGCTGATCCTAGGCTTTCTATTGAAGTTTCCTTGTAAAACCTCGGTTTTCACATCCTGACACTTCCTCATTCTTGTCATGACACCGACAGGTTTTGGTGGGTTGGTCCTTGATGTTAAAGTTCAGCTTTTGAAGTGCTTTCTGAAACTTTATTTGTTTAGCTGCAAGTGACACTGAGGAATTTGCATGTAGAGAATGAGGGCATGTGTGGGGGATGTGCAACAGGATGGGAGTATGGCCAAGACCATCATAGGGTAGGGTACATCTGTGGGCTATATGCTTCCCAAAGGTGATTAACTTCTATCTGCCATTGGAAAAAAAAAACCTCGTGTTAACTCTAATTTTACTCTTTTTCTAACCTTTGCTATAATCTGCCCATAGATAAAACCCAGAGCTTTGAGCTGAGATTTGAGTTGATACTGGTAGGCACAGGGAAAATGGCTATGAAAAATGGAGCAAGTAGAAGAAAGAGAAAGGGGATGACACTGACTTCTCTCACAGTTTTCTCATCCTGTGCGGTTAGACCAAGGCTTGAAACTGTAATTGCTGCTACCGAAGGTCACAATGCCATAGAGTTTTATGCCTCTAGAGAATTTTATTGCTGTTACTGTAACTTCTTGAATCCATGAGAGTTTGTGGGACTTTGAGCCTCACTGAGGATACAGGAGGGAAAGATTATGTTCTCTGTTGTTTTCTTGCAGTACCTGAATCAGCTGGAGAATTGCTGTGGCTTGCGGGAAGAAGCTATTCGCATCTTGTTGTCTGATATTGGTAAGTGGTAGCAGTACCTTCAGTTGTCTGAACTATGGAAGCTCTTTCAGTGCTGAATCCACTCTAAGGATATGCACCTTGATGCCTCAGTCTTTAATAACACTGAGAGACCTCGGGCTGGCCAGTCCCCTGAGTTGGAGGACGACGAGTGTGGGAGCAGTGACTTTCCGTTTCTGGAAGCTGAAATTGTCAGGGACCAGCTGTACCAGCGGAATGTTCACAAGTCTGCGCGGCCTGACGGGATTCACCCCAGAGTACTGAAAGAGCTGGTGGATGTTATGGCAGGACCCCTCTCAATCATCTACCAAAGGTCTTGGGAGTCTGGGCAGGTCCCTGCTGACTGGAAGCTAGGCAGTGGTGTTGCAATTTACAAGAAGGGCATGAGGGAGGCCCCAGAGAGCAAACTTTGGACTTTTCCTCTTGTACCTGGTGTTTCATTGTATGTTTGATTGTACAAGATTTGACCCAAACACCATGCTTATACTAGCCTGAAATTAATCCTTACTAAGCTCATGCAAGGTACTGTTAGTTGCACTCTTACAAGTGGCTTTTTCTGTGTCTCAGCTTCTGCTCTCAGGTACCTTCATGAGAACAGGATCATCCACAGAGACTTGAAACCGGAGAACATTGTGCTGCAGCAAGGAGAGCAAAGGGTAAGCAGGAACCAGGTGCCTCTGCCTGCGCAGGCAAGTAAGTGTGAGAGGAACACACATGTGCTTCATGCAGTTGCAGTAGTCCCTCTGCAAGAGCAGTCAACCCAGGATAACAGCTAGCTCACATCTGTGTGTCAGGTGAACAGTATTTTATGTGCAGCTGAGATGAAAGGTTGCATTAGAGTGCTGGTAACACCTGACACTTTGGCTTTCAACTATTAAAGAAAGAACCTGACTACCAATTGACCAAAGATCTGCATTAGCAGTAAAGTCTCCAGCTCTGTGTGTATCAAGCCAGTGACAACTTTACATACTTTGTGCTTTTAGAAACCTACAGGATCCTCCCGTTTCCACTTCCATCTGTTTTGTCAGCACCTTCCCTGCCTACCTTTCAAGAGCTGAACCTTTTCCTTTTCTGCTGTGTGGTGTGCTTTTAACAGGACTGCTCTCTAGTGTCTTTATTCTCTGTTTTGTGTTTCAGTTAATACACAAAATCATTGACCTTGGTTATGCTAAGGAGTTGGATCAGGGTAGCCTATGCACATCCTTTGTTGGAACTCTGCAGTACTTGGTAAGGAAGGAGTTCAGCTAGAAGAGCAGCTACCACTTTGCAGTGGGATAGAGTTAACTGTTATCAAGCTTTGGGCTGGGATGAAGTACTTGTCTTGGTCTGGGGCATGTTTGGGGTGCTGCAGCTAGCATATGTTTACTATAAATAAGGAGGAGGAATGCCAATAACCTCTGCTGTTCACTCCGAGAGGATTTTAAAGCTTGTGAGAGGCAGAGTGTTCAGCACCATCTGTTGTACAAATGTTAATGAGCTCTAAGGGATAGAGAGAGCTAAGAGACGGGTGGCCTTATCTCATGTGTGCGTAACCTGTTTCAGGCTCCAGAGCTGCTGGAACAGCAGAAGTATACGGTGACAGTGGATTACTGGAGCTTTGGCACACTGGCCTTTGAGTGCATTACAGGCTTCCGACCATTCCTACCCAACTGGCAGCCAGTGCAATGGTGAGTGAGCTGGGGACAGGTGATGAGAAGACCACATGCAATGCGACTATGCTGTTTACAGGAAGTAGAAGTGTGGTCCCTTGGTTCTTAGGGTAATATCACTATGTACCTTGACCTTATGGAGACTGACTCCCTTCACAGGAGTTTGACCCACCTGAGAAAGTTCAGCATTCCTGATACTTGCTCTTTGGGATCATGACTGACTCCTGCAGGGCAGGTAGCAGAAGCTAAAGCAGCATCTGTATTACATCCATCAAGAGTAGCTTTAAGAGCCTACTAACATGCAGACTGGGAAAGACACGTGATTATTTCACCATCGTACTTGCTTGAATTCATTAGGCATACAAAAGTGCGACAGAAGAGTGAGCTGGATATTGTTGTTTCAGAAGACTTATCTGGAGAGGTCAAATTTTCTAGCAGTTTACCCTGCCCGAACAATCTAAACAGGTGAGGACTTGAAATCTGTTATGCCACGCTGGGATAAACTGTTTCTTCTGCAAAAGGACCAGGTTTCTATTATATGCCTTACTGTGTTAATCTGTGAATAAATCGAGTGCATGATGCAAACAATGATTGTGTCTCTTGTCAGACTTGCGTAGTTGTGAGTGTCTGTTTCTGCCTTCTAAACACTGCATTTGTGACTGGGGGTGGGGGGGAAGTTGTTTGTCGGTCCTCATGCAGAGACCAGGCCATACGGTGGCTGCAAATGCACCTTTACGTCTTCTGATCCCCTTCTTGTTTTGGTCCGTCAGTGTTTTGGCTGGGAGGCTGGAGAAATGGCTGCAACTCATGTTAATGTGGCACCCGCGGCAGAGAGGTACAGATCCTACATATGGACCCAATGGGTGTTTCAAAGCTTTGGATGACATTTTGAACTTGAAGGTGAGCAACGGGTCTGTATTACCCTGGAAAGTTTTCCAGAGAGCAGTTGCCTGTAGCCCATGAGAGAAGAGGCTTGAGCTATAGACCTAGGAGGAGGAGCAGCAGAGAATCTCATTTAGCTGTCTCCTTACAGTTAGTGACAGATGCTTTCCTCTTGCTGATTTGAGGACAAATTCTCCCTGAGCTTGTTGGGAGCAGCAAATAGCTTCTCTGTGTGCTTGGTTCCATATTCTGGGAGAGGATTCTGTGGCTGAAGCTGTTTAATTGCCACATGGTGTCTCTTCCCGTTGACAGAGGCAAGGACTTTGGCATAATGTTAAGAAGTAGCTGTGAAGTGACTTCTTGAGTCCTGCAAGTGCTTTGAACAGTTTACCAGTGGCCAGTGTCTCAGTTCTAGGATCTCTGTTCAGACATGACCAGTGTATCTTCATCCCTTCTTATGTCACACCACTCTTCTTGTAGTTGCTTCATGTTTTGAACATGGTTACGGGAACTGTACACACCTACCCTGTGACAGAGGAGGAGACTCTGCAGACTGTGAAGGCCAGGATCCAGTCAGATACAGGAATCCCAGAACAGGACCAGGAGCTACTGCAGGAAGCTGGACTTGCGTTTTCTCAGCAGTTGGCCGCTAAACATATAGCTGATAGCAAGGTGAGTCTTGAATACTCCCTTCGTTGCTGCTCAGTAAATCAGCAGGTGCTGCTCTCGCTTTGGGAGCGCAGCACTTCCTGCTGTTCTGGCAGGCTTTTGTCAGAGTAACTGCACAGACCTGACAGCCCTTGCAGAACAGGCACCCTGTTGCCTTTGGTGTTCAGTCTTTGGCTTAGGAGGAACATTCTGTTCATCGTGTTACTGAGGCTTGCTTTTTCTTTGAGAACCTAGTTGGGTCTTTTGTCTTCTGCAGGCGAATGATACTGTAGCTGCAGACACAGACCTCCTCTTCCTCTTCGATAACCAGAAAGTTGCCTATGAGGCTCAAGTTGCCTTGCGTCCTCATCCGGAAAGTGTTGACTGCATCCGTAAGGACTTTTTCTAGCATGAATGTGAGAGGTTGTTTGCGTTGAGAGGGCTGCCTGTGTACTGTGGTTCATGTGCAAAGAGTAGAGAGAGCTTTTGCATATTGAGACTGAAGAAGCAGTAAGATGGAATAGCATTTATTCAATTGGTCAAAATAAGTGAGGGAAGGAAGTGTTCGATTTTAATATACTGGAGAAGCTGCGTAGGGGTTAGCCAACTATAGGCTTTGCAAGAGGTAACATGCCCTCAAGGGAGTGATATTTTGGTCTGTTTTGTCATGTGGCAACACCACGTTTAGGCTTCATGCTGATATGTATGTTTCCCTCCCCCCTCCCCACTCTGTTTCCAGTTCAGGATCCAAAGAAGAATCTCCACTTTTTCCAGTTGCGGAAAGTGTGGGGTCAGATCTGGCACACAATCCGGATGCTGAAAGAGGACTGTAACCGGCTTCAGCAGGGGCAGCGAGCAGCCATGTACGCTGGCAGTTTCTCTAGAATACTTATTTCTGCCTTTGCACCTTGATGAAAGGGAAAGGATAGGAATGGGACCCTGTTGGAATAGGGAAGCCCATGAGTGAAGCCATTAACGATTAACTGAAAAGCAGAGAGTTCCATCCTCTGACACAACTGATCTCGCACTCACTGCTACACTCTTAAGTATCTACTTTTGATATAAATGGAAGTATGTGGTTTTAGTTTGGGAGGGTAATAGGACCTTCTTCTTGTCCATGCAGGATGAATCTGTTGCGTTACAACAGCACCCTCTCGAAGATGAAGAATTCCATGGCTTCCCTTTCCCAGCAGCTGAAAGCAAAGCTGGACTTCTTTAGAACAAGCATCCAAATCGATCTGGAGAAGTACAAAGAGCAGATTGAATTTGGAATTAGTGAGTATAGCATCTGTCAAACAAATCTTTTTTTATTACTTTTATCCCCACAAAGTTTCTACCTTTTTCTGTATGAACATGACAAAAGCAATTGTTCTTTGATTTCTGTAGCTTCTGAGAAGCTGCTGTTTGCCTGGAAAGAGATGGAGCAAGCTGTGGAACTTTGTGGGCGGGTATGTTTCTACATCTAACTGCTTATCCTAAAGAATAATATCCCATTCCCCCCTTCATTGTCCTCCCTGAAAGAGAAGCTTCTTCTGTCTGGACTGATTCCAGACATCCCATTGCCTTGGTTTGGGGTGGCACCATTTTTGTCCGCTGCCAGTATTTCATGAAGCTCACTGTGTTCGTCAGGCTTACAGGAAAAAGGGAGATCTTGGGGAATGCGAGAGAAGATTTTGCAGTGGTTACACTTGGATGTCCTGCTAACCCAATTCTGGAGCCAGGATAGCTGAAAAGAGGATATGGAACATAGGTTAAACTGAATGGGAAAGTGACAATTAGATGATTGAACACATCAAGTCTTGAATTTTTGTTTTTGGTGCATGTTCCACACCTGCTTCCATTAAGGCATTCAGCCTTCTGACACAAGACAATGTAACCTCTGTAAGGGCCAAGGACCGTTGCTCCCAGATGAGCAATCAATATAGTTTTCTTTTCCAACACTTGGTCCCCTTCTGTTGGGAGGAGGCAGAGGGCAGAATGACTGTCTAACAAGTGTCCGCTTCTGCATGTGCACGAGTTCAAGTGAAAAGCAGAGTTTGGGGTGCCAGGAGTAAATGTGGTTGTGTGCTGAGGGAAAAGGGGAAAAGTGGTGATGGATAGGATCAGATATCTGGAATAGCTAAGGAAAAGGAACCATGATGACATGGGAACTAGCAGTACATTTACTAAAGAGTCTGACCCTTCAATGGCTCTTTGTCTCAGGCTGAATTTTTTATCAAAAAAATATTGAATGTTGATTAATTCCAGAGCACCAAGCTAATTTCCTTGAATTGAAATTACTCATATTCTCATCTGTCTTTGTCAGATTTGCATCTTACCACTGTGAGTGTTTAGAAGTGTGAATGAGAGAGTGCGCCAGTGTGAGGGGTAGTCTCTTAGTATGAGACAGGCCATTGCTTATGTTCTGCCCTGCTTTCAGGAGGATGATGTGGATCAGCTAGTGAAGAGAATGATGGCCCTGCAGACAGACATTGTGGACCTGCAGAGAAGCCCACTAGGTCGTAAACAAGCAGGAACACTGGAGGATTTGTGAGTTGGAACTACCTTAAACTTCAGATGCAAGAATATTGCTAGCTACGCTTATTCACTGAGGGCAATGAAAGTACTATCTCTTCAGGCCAAATTATGGGGGACTGGGAGGACTTTGACACTAAAAGACAGGTTTTGACTCCTTGCCTGTCATCAGTCTGAAATGTCAGAGTGGTATATCAAAGATTTGAGTTCTTGAACTACTTGTTCATAATTTAGGTTCTACAGAAGTCCCTTGTGTTCTTGTGTCTTTTTCTTCTAGAGAGGAACAAGCTAGAGAGCTGTACCGGAGGTTGAGAGAGAAGCCGAGAGGTAAAAGACATTTTAGTTGAAGATCAGCTTGCTTTGTGTGGATAGTAACTTTGGAGATGCTATAATGAGCACTGAGAAAACTTGCTCTGCATTCTAGGCATACCCATGGACTCTTGTGGGACTTGCCTTTTTTGGAGAGGGGAGTCAGGGAGTCAGTTTTAAACTGGGCTAGCCTTGCTTTCTTGGCACCTTCTGAGCTCTTCTTTAAACTCCTCTGGAGCTCTTCTCAGAGCAGGCTGTTGCTGCAACCATATGCTACTGCTTCTGTGTAGGAAGAATGAAAGACATAGCTGTTCCTTTGAGCAGCTATGCAACCCCAAGGCATTACACTCACCCTACCAACTCTGCTTTCCAGTTCTCCTAATTTTGAAGAAGGTGGCTAAAACCCAGTGTAATTCATCCCACTCAAACTTGCATGACCTGAACTTGGGATGTTTCAGGATTGAAGCAGCAGTGGAAACAAGCCACTAAGAATCTTCTCACTCTGTCCGGTAAGCCTGCCTTTCTGTGTAATACTCTGACTCTCATTCCAGATCAGAGGACAAGTGGTGACAGCCAAGAAATAGTACGACTGCTCCTACAGGCAATCCAGACCTTTGAAAAAAAAGTCCGAGTCATTTATGCTCAGCTCAGGTGAGCTTTGTAGAGTTGGGTTTTATTGAGGGTTGAGAGAAAGCATTTTCTCTTTCAGGAAGAGGTTTTGTTCTAGAGGTTTAAAAAAAAACAGTGTGAACAGCTAATGAGATCTTGGTGTATTACAGACATGTTCCCTTAACTGCAGTTGCCTATATGTGATCTGATTTTTTTTTTTTTTTTTTAATAGTAAAACTGTAGTTTGCAAGCAGAAGGCACTGGAACTGTTCCCCAGAGTGGAGAAAGTAATGAATCTGATGAATGAAGATGAGGAAACAGTTGTTAGGCTTCAGGAGAAACGACAGAAAGAACTGTGGAACTTGCTGAAAATTGCTTGTGTAAGTAAAATAAAAACTACAGTTTAACCTGAAAATACGGTTTGTAGCCTAAGTTACTGAAATAATTAATAGTAAATTTAGTATGTCCTATTGTTCTTTTCTCTTGTTATTTTGAATTAGTATTAAAGCCAAGTTCCAGGCTGTCTCATGCTGCTGGAAATTAGTGGAAATAACTGCAATCTGGATCTTCTGTGTTTTCTTCAGAGTAAAGTACGTGGTCCTGTTACTGGCAGTCCAGAGAGCATGAACACATCACGACTTGGTAGCCCTGGTCAGCTGCTCCTGCAGGTCCCTTCTGGAACCTACAATTTATCAGACTCTGACAGGAAAAGGTGAGGCAAAGCCTGGAGTTCTGTAGCTGCTAATGCCAGCACTACAAAGCTGGGGCTTCTGCTTGTGAAGTAAGGACAGGCTTTCTCACATTTTACACTTTGTGTTCAGCTTCTATTGTCAGCAGTCTTTTCTATCTAGTAGCTGGATTCCTGGAGCCTGTGAATCTTCCTTATGAAAAACAGGGAATAATGTGTAGCTTCACTTCCCCCTGCCTCAATGATAAAGGGTTTGTTTTATTTGGAATGGTTGGGCTCACTGGAAGTACGCTGCCAAAAGGAATTGTTGGAGCAGTCATGTAAGGTGATAGTAGAGCTGTATCATAAAGGAGAGACTGCTATAACCAAGCATGTGTCATTCAGGCTTGCGTAAATGATCGAGTCACCAGTTGGAATGACAGACTTTGTTTTGTTTATTTGTATGCTGCTTCATCCTTTAGTTTATAGGATTAGTTGCTGTTCTGCAACACTGACTCCAGAGAGTAAAAACCCAACTCAGACTTGGAACATGCTTCCTTTCCCTGTCCCAGTAAATCTGGTGATGCCACCATTTTTCCCAGTTGCAATACGAATTACTAGCTCATGAGCCTACTGGTAAAGGTTAATACTCTTCAGTGCTCTCCAGCGTATGTGCCAGAAGTATTTCTTAAAGGTAGAGGCAGCATCTCTTTGAACAAAACTGTTGTCCCTTTCAGTGAGGAGTTACTGCTGGAATCACAGAAACTCTGTAGCCAACTAGAAAATGTGATGCATGACACAATGAAGGATCAGGAGCAGAGCTTCATGGTAACCTATTTTATATTCTTCTCTAAATGGAGTGGGGAAGCTCATGGCTTCAAACTTCTGCTTGTGTAACTTTGCCACCAATAAGTAACACGGCTGATGGAAAACTGCGTGTTACTCTTTTGGACAGGGAGGGAGTAGGAATTGTGGGAGACAGAAAGCACACACTCCCCCCCTTGAACAGCTCTGATGTGGTCCCTGGGAGCCATGTGCTGGGGACTTCAGTTGTGCCGAACAACAAAGGATGGGGCAAAGCATTTGACTGTTAGACAAAAGTACTGCAAAACTGCACTCTTAAAATGGGGATGGTCTTGTGGTGGCAATACAGTGGTGGGCAGGGATGCTTATTTAATGAAGCAGAATATTGAAAAGAAAGTAAAATATTAGAGAAAATAAGCAGCATAAGGGTGTCCTTTACAGCAGTCACATGGTTCATCACAAAACTATATTGACCAACTTGTTCACAGGAGAATTTTTAAATCTTTTACATTCTGTTCCCTTTATTCTGGACAAATATCAACTCTAAGCTAGTGTTGAACGTTGTAGGTCTAACTTGTTTATTCTTTAGGCTCTAGATTGGAGCTGGCTGCAGCTTCAGGTAGAAGAAACAAACAGTCCCCAACAAACCCAGATGTAAAATCACTTCACTTGCCTCTGAAGACATGCTACTTCAGGAAGCCAACTGTGAAATGCTGCTGCCTCTGAGAAGGGAAGTTCAAGTCCCTCCTGCTGTCACCTACTGCATATGTGACACACATGGCCTAGCTTTTCATAGCCACCTCTTGGATGCTTTTTTTTCCACAAAGATACAGTAGGAAGTGCCTGTTCTCACTCCTTGGAAGAAGTTCTTAATCGTGCCTTAAGACAGCAGACATTCTTGTTCTCAGATGTATCTTCCCTTAGGCATCACATGTAGTGGTTTTGGTGCCTTTTAGGCTTTCTACTGGACAATGCCTGCAATCAGCTTGTACAGTCACTGGTAGATGTCACCTTCCTAATATACCCGAACTGTGAACTTAATTTCTTAACTTTGCTGATTTGCACTTTTTCCTTAAGTGTAATGGTTGTACTTACCTAATACTTGTTTCCTATATGGGAACGAAATTATCTAAACCATGTAAACTTCTGGTTTGTTCTTTTTGATACCCTCAATAANCTGAACCTCACTAAGACACACCACTATGATGTTCCAGCTGTTACCAATTTATTTCATTCTGATATAACTCCACAAGACAGAGACCACCTTTTATAAAAGGTTGTGAAGTGCAGGACATGCATGATGCAATACAATAATAGGGAGAGCAGGGATGGTCTTCTGTTGGTAGGAACAGATTTAAAATATGGGTAACTGAACTGAAATGTGGCACAAACATCACAACTCCCATGCAGGCCTTCAAGTATCTTCCTTTGATGTACTGGCACTCTCTGGACTTCAGTGTTGGGTTAAAATGATTCTTTGGAAGAGTAGAAAGTTCACACTTCTTGAAATTTGAGAGTAATATTAAGGCCGAAACACACTGGGTGCATTTTTCCTTCATCTTCCAGAGCAGCACCTCTTGTTTAACTTTAAGCTCCATTAAGCTTCCAGCTCAAATCCCAGTCCAACTTTGTGACCTCCAGCACTGAAATTCTTGCCATCAATCAAGCCTGAGAGGGTCAGCTTTACACCTAGGAAAGCAAATAATGAGACCCTTCATATACCGATATCCCTGTACAATGCTCTTCCCTCCAGTACTTGAGCCTCACTAATGTGTCTTTGTTGCTATAAGAACTTCTGTATCTACACATCTACAAGCCTATGTAAGATTTCTAGCTAATTTATTCTGTTCTAGAGATGACAGTAAAATAACCCATAGTGTAGCACTAATGCTATTTGCTGCTACAAGTCAGACTTACATACCGGGTCGGAGGGCATGAGTGTAACCCATTCCAATCAGGCTGGCATTATTCACTTTAGCCTACAGGAAAAAAGAAATCACAACATTTATACACTGTGTATGAATATTCAGACAGAATTGTCCCAGTGCCGTGAGACTGTGGCTTATGCAGTACCTCCTCCAGCTACTTGTAGACTAACCTCTAGCAGAAGTGCATTCCAGTCTTTTCACCTCAAGAGTTTCCAGCTTAAGCTGTAACAGGCTTAAGTAACAGTTCCTATCTTTCCCTCAAATGGTGACCCATAGTGCCTACATAAATGCCACTCTGTCCTTCACTGCACCCAGCACTGTCTCTCTATATCCTTTAAAGGACTAGTTACTAGTGTCTTCTAGTAGCCAACGAAGGCTGTCTTGTTCACAGACCCCTGTTCACAAATTGCTTAGCACTGATTTTTTTTTAAATAAGCAATAAATATATGAATATGCAAGCCCATTTTTGCATTACTAAGTTTTGAGCTGTTTACAATAGTATTTCCCATATTTAATTTTGGCTGAATTGTCCTGGAAATAATTATTGGTTTGAAGCTAACAAATGCTTGCTACTTCAGTTCCTATAGTTAGAATGTACACATAGTTACTGCTATTCACTGTCACTTCTCTGTGGACATTTTGTCTCCTGAACATCACTCTCATTACCTTTTGAAAACAAATTTTGCGTAGGCTCCAAGCACACCAGTCAGACCAGTGACTGTTTCACCATGGGCAAAACTGGTTTAGATTTTTTTTTAATCGTTTCATAAATATGACTTGCGAGGTCCCAATCTGAATTTGAACCACAACAGAAGCCACAGTTTGCTATCTACCATACTTTCTCAGTAACTATTTAAAGCAACTACCTCATACCACAAATTTTCAGTATTTAAGGGAACTTGAAATACTCATTCTTGTAACAAAATTCTTACCACAATGGAAGTCTTCTCATCCAGTTGGTACTTAGCAGCAATACCAAAACGTGTGTTGTTACTTCCAGCAGTCCATGCAAGATTGACTGATGTCTCAACCTTATTATTAACTTTCTGATAAATAGACCCACCAAACTCAGTGCCATCATTCCTGTTTGTAAGAAATGCAAGTGTGTCAAGCCTTGCTTATTAAATAGTAACTCTTTACGTTAACCCTTCCCCACAATCATTTGATCATTATCTCTTAAAATTAACCAAGGGCTCCAATACTTCACTGGATCCATGCTCATCTACTTACCTGGAGCTGTCAGACTCCTGCTCATGTGTTTTACCCAAAACATAAGTTTTTCTTGCAGAACAGAACAAGACTTGCCAACAGCTGAGACCTATGGTTTGAGGTTCTGACAAAAAACCACACAACCCAAAACCCAGACAACTTGCTTGCATGTCTTAAGAAAGCAAGCCTGTCGTAACACATAAAGGGATAAATCCAGAAGACGACTTGAATCAGTTATGGCAACGATGAGGCTGAAAACAACATTATTTCACTGCAGTTGTTTAAATACACCAGCTTCAAAGATTCTCAGGGCATCTGAATGGCAGGACTAGAGCTACACTGCAATGACAGCTGGAAACACTCAAGCACAATGCAACACACACCTCTCCTCCACCTTGGGCATTTCTGAGTCAGCAGCTTTCTGTCCAGTGGAGGGGGGAGGGGACACACAGGCACAGTATCTTAATTGAAGGCTCTTTTATCTAGCGCCAAAATAGAAGTTAAAAGTTTTCACATTTTAATTCCAAATTAACATTATAAAGTGTTTTTATTCCACTGTCTTCTATACACAACACCCAAAATTACCCTGAAACAAGGTCTCAAAGGACAGCCAAGAATTAGAAAGTTGCCCCTGCTCTAGTTGCACTGAAGATGAAAACACCAAATACAAATTATTTCAAAACAAATCAGCACCACCCACCTTTCTCTTAACTCCATTGATGCTCACTATTCATCTAGTTTGGCTCCTCTCATAATGCTCTTCTAGGCTTAGCTAATACTTACACATTAGTGTGCAGCTGAAAGTCTCCTGCCTTATATCCCAAGGCAAAGTTATTTTGTGAAAGCTTAGACTTGGCTGTATCAAAAGCCATCTGGTAGCCAGCAAGCCAGCCTTCATAGCCCAACACTGCCCAGCCATAGATGGTTGGCCCAGAGAGATCAATATCTATGTTGCAGCCTAGATTGACGTATTCTCTTTTGTAGGAGGTCTTCAACTTTCCACTCTTCTTCCTGCAGAGGGAAACATGCCATTTTATCCCTAGCAGCACACAAGTATGTATTCTATGTAGTTTTAGTCACGTATGTATGTCTCTTAAGGCCAGTTAATTGAAATGACTGTAAAGCCTACTCAAAACTTAATGTTAACCACTGCAATGAAGGCATGGGATAAGAGTAATATTAGTATTATGTATATTTATGTGGTGTCACTTTTTCCTCCGCCATCTCAAACTCCTTAAAATCCTCAAGAAGCAGAAAAGACAAAAGCGTTTATGCTTAATGCTCTAAAACCCATCAGGTTTCAAATTTTGTTCCCCACAAGTAAGCGCAATGTGTTATGGCATCATCAATTCCTTTCACGAGCATCCATGACATCCTGCGCTCATAGCTGGCCTTTCTGTCCTTCAGTTACTTTTTCTCTGCTTAGTTGTCTCCTCTGTTCCTTCATGTGTAGTGCTTGCTTTCCTTCCCTCTTCACCGCTGGATACCAGAATAAGCATTTCTAATTAGAAGTTACAGGAAAGTCTAGCACTACTTAAGTAAAGGCAACAGAAAATATTTACCCTGTGTTTGGTACAAATGTAGTGTCAAGAGCCACCTTCAATCCTTCAGCCAACTGTGAAAAAAAATTGTAAACATCTGCTCAGAACTCTGCTGAAACATGATTTGTTATATTCCACTACTATAGCTCTACTTCCTGTCTGAAGAGAAGGCAAAACACGACCGTAATGTCTCCCACGTTTTACAATGAAAACTGAGGACGCTGTATGATGAGGGCTTAAAATTTGGACCTTTCTCCCCACAATGAAGCCCTAAAAGAGCACATGCTTTGTAGATATGTTATTACAAGAGGATTTCAAATCTAGTGTTGACAAGAAAAAGAGAAACTGTGCTAAAGAAAGAAAACTGTTCAGTTCATGTTTGCTTATTCCCTATAGTTCCGGTAATCCATATGGTAGCTCAAGGATCTCTCCCAGAATCTACAGGTATTCTTTTAAGACACAGTGCTACTTCACAGGCCAAACCCTGTACCTGCCTCAGCTTTCCCACCCTTGTTTTGAGCTGGACAGCATTTTGCATTTTAAAGCACAGGCAAAAGTACAAAACAATAACTACAAAAATTGATGGCCACACATGGTGGAGGACACCACAGAACTTTTACTACCTTTGGAACCATTACCTTACATTTCAGGCACTAAGTGAGAAGCATAAGGCTATTACTTTGGAAAAGAAGTGTGTTTTGAGAGTGCTTTTTGCTAGCACCCCTTTGTGTAAGCAGTACCAAGCTGCAAACACTAATTTTTCTCTTCAACCTTACAAAATTTATTCATTCTCAAGGCAGCCAAACTTAAGTCCTACTGCATTAGAGCATTTAAAACTACCAGACCCCTCTTTTGTTTACCCTGCATGACTGCAGCAGTGACAGTTCTACATAGCTAGAGTGTATCTTTAAACAAAACCTCTTATTTGGAGTCAGTAACAGTGATATTCACTCAACCAGATAGCTAATTTTGCTTGCCCTTAACTGCAGTAACTGTGCCTTTGGATCATTAGGTAGCAGCTCATTGTCGTGGGAATGCCTGCAGACCCCACCCCCAGAATCCATGGTGCTCTCTCTCAGTCTGTATGTTCTGCAAATATACCCAACTTCTTTCTTTTTAGTACTCCAGATAGTTTTGTGCAACTTTCGCTCTTCAATGTTTTCTGCTCAACTCCACGCTTTCTCATATCAGATGCAGAAACATTTTCAGAGTATCTACGTCCTCTTACCTGATCCTCCATGGAAACTTCTGTTCCCAGTGTGTTGTCGGTGTTCCACTTCTGGGTGAACGTAAGTCCATAGTCTTTGATCTTATATTTGGTCTCTAGACTGCCTGAAGCCTTGCCTGTGTCTGTGTTGGAAGAACCAGCTGCAGTGAATTCCTACCAAGAGGATAATATGAGTTTCAGCACTCTGATATTTAATTACATTCACTTTTTCCACTTGTCAAATGCCAGCACTCACATTTTATACCCTTAGGCCTTTTGACAGAACCCTCAAAATTCTCCTCCTCTTCCCTTTGTTCCTAACCTCATCTCCATCCTCAAAACCCCATTTTGTTGCAGTGGAATGCTCATTAGAACACTGCAAGCACAAAACCTGACACAACAACTGTATCAATAGCATATCTACCTTGTTTTCCCTCCTGCTGTTTTTACAGTGTTCTTATTGTGGATCATTGGAGAAAGACTGCAAATGGCTTTACGTACATGGATCATACAGCAGATTAAGAGCTATGGACAGAGTCAAACTTCACGACATCAATGATAACATGATTAAAAACAATGGAACAGTTTATGAACTACAGGATGCACCACAGAAAACCTTCCTAGACAAAACAATAAAGCGCCAACATGCTAAAACAGTCACTATTCTTACCAGCTGGATAAACATCCAACACGAAAGTTGCATGGAAAAGGAAAAGGCCATTTTAGAACTTAATACAGTTGTCCATGTTCCGTCACATTCAGAAGATAGTGTAATTAACCATTACCGTATTATTTGAGAATCAAAACTTCCAGCCAGGAAAACTATGCATATCATGAGATGTCAGTAACTGGTACCAGTCGTAGTACAGAGACCACATAGTTCCTTGTGCCTACACACTCCTGGTGCACAATGCAAGGAACCCATCAAAAGCTCAACTGAGACAGAATACAGTAACACAAGAGGAATGACTTACACCATCTGCACGATAAGAATGCAAGGGAAGGCAAATAGGGTAATGAAGTAGGCTGAAAAGCAGCACAGCTTATCACCCAGAACAGCAGCAAGCGGTAGCACACACAGAACTGAGACTCAGTGTAAGAATAAGCTTATCTAGTAAACAATTCGTGCTGGTGGTTAAAGACCAAAATTATGAAATCCATTCCATGAGGTAGCTCCACTTTATCATTAAAGTGGGGATCATAGTATTTTCTAGTTACCTGTACTAAAGCTTAATTAATGTCTATAAAATGCTCTCAAATTCTACATGAAGAGTATTGCAGGATGACTATTTAGTTTTAATTAAGTCCTGCATTATAAGCAAGGTAATGAGGAGATGAGGGAAAATGAAGTTAAGTTAAACTGTGGTTCTTATTTGCCCCTCAGCCTTTTGGATAAAAAGTCAGTCTGAACTCAAAATCCTATAAAAACCAACAACAGCAGAGAAACTCAATTGCATTCATAAGCAGAAATGAGAGCTATTTAGGGCAAAGAAACTCTTATGTTTGGGATGTGGCAAGGGGAACTGGGAGGAAAGCCACATGTCCACAACAAAATGTGTGAAAATTCTTGCACAAAGCAGGAAAAGAAGTACCACTACGTCAGGTCCACATATCATTATAGAAATACCTCAGTCAGCTACAGGTTTTAAAATCAGAACTGAAAGAGAGAAGCAACACTTGCTACCAAGTTATTACCGCCAACCAGTTCATGAATTTGTCCTTCCCTTGCAATACAGGTGATGTTGAAAGCCTCCAGTACTTACCACCCCACTGGAAGACTTGGTCTTCAACTCCAGCTTGACCATTCCAAATCCTGAGAACAGAGGTGTACACAGCATCTGTTTCACCATGGTATACAAGCAAGGCTTATTTCCAACACACCCACGTACAGCAGGTAGGGTGCATTGGCCTGAAACAGCCTATTTTCATATTTCAACAGTTGTTGATCTTACTGAGGAATGACTGAAGGAATTTGGACAATTCAAACTGGGTGGTGTCATAATTTATAGTCGTAACAGTCACCCATCATCAATTATCAGGTGTCTGCACACCTCCTGTAGCTACCTGCAGTCTGGGACCAATCGATAGTTACCATTTCTTCTGATTTACCCAACTTCCTTTCATACTTCTGATTGCAGGGCAGGGTTTTTTCTTTTCCCCTTCTCCGAGAAAAATATGTTTCCACTTACTTCAGCCAGTGCCAATTACAGAAATTTATTGCTTTCTTCCTTTTCTTTCTGTTATGAATCTAGGGAAATACCTGGCCCTTGCACAGAGCAGAAAAGCCTGAAACAACTGACACTAAAGCAGTGAACTTGAGCTGATTTTTAGCAAAGCCAGAACTCCAGGGTAGCAGAGACCAAGACAGAGTGCTTTTTAATTTTATGTAGCATACAAATTCAGGATACAACTGCAATCGGTATTACACACTGTTGTGGTTCTGTGTGATGGGTTTGTTTGGTAGCAGGGGAGGGGCCACAGTGCTGGCTCCTGTAAGTTACTGCTAGGAGTTCACCCCTACTCCTGGCTCCAAGGTTTTAGTTAAACGGAGGGGTGGGAGAAGGAGTTCTACCGAGGTGGCCCCTGCGAGAACCTGCTGGAAGCTTCCCCAGCTTCAGGCTGGACCCACCCCTGGCCAGGGCTGAGCCCATCAGTTCCTCTGCGAATAACATATTGAAGAGGGGACAAATTCAGTTCCCCCCCTCCCCCCCCCATCATGTCGGGTTTCTTGCCCGTGACCATAAGCGGTGAGTGAACCCTCCCTGTCCTTGCCTCAGCCCACCAGGTTTTTTAAACAAGAGGCTGTCTGGCAGCCTTTTAAAACCACAACACACACCCACAAAACCGGATAAAAAATGTCAACACTTTCAGTACTGCTCCCAGAAGGCACTAATATCAGAATGTCTCCATTTCAGTTCTTTGAAGAGGAACACAAATATTGCGAAGTTATTTCCACTATAGCTATGACAATAGGCTGTTCTGGTAACATAAAGATCATTCTACATCAGGAACCTGTGTGTTGTCATGTGTAGTCTCCTATGGCAATGTACGCGACTTTGACTGATTGAATGCCTCTAAATACAGTAACTGGAAGGTAAAATACGCAGCATTCTTCAGAGACTGTTCTGGAGTGCATCTTCAGGTCAAACTCATACCTTTCCGCTCTAACTCTTTGCCTACTACAGCACTTTCACGATACACGTCTAAAGTTCAAATTCAGAAGGGGCTAGATGCTCCAGGCCTCTGCTGAATTCCTAGCACAGGCGTTTAGGGGATCTCTAGGGTACTGATGTTTTTATTGTCATTTTCAGGACAACTGAGGAAAAATACGAAAGGTTATCAAACCATTGTCACATTACTTACCATATCCCTTGTTGAATACATCCCTAGCAGACTTTCCCAAGTCACTGTATGATGGTGGGACAGCCATTGGATCTGAAACATATTGGAAGCTGTAAGAATCTTAGGTTCAACAGCATAAAATCTAAACTACATCCAAAGCATTTATAAATGACTAGTACCCTCTGCGTACTTCACCAATACAGAGCTGCAAGGCTTTTGAAGAACGTGCATGAAAGCCATCCTTGCGTCATCGTTGCTTTGTCACAAACAAACTTCAGTTGAAATAAGTTATGAAAGCCAATCCATTACTTCATATCACTAAACCCCAGGAACAGTATTACACTCACTACGTATGTAGGTCTCATGTTTTTACATTGCAAAAGAGCTCACAGGAGCCTTATCGCTGTCCTGATAACGAGCAAACATTGCTTTCATGACAGGACACTTTCTGAAAGGGACCCCACATGGCGAAGCCAGGTCAGCACTGAACAATCCCAAATCCGACTCCCATGTGCACTTGTGACATTTTAGAAATTTTAAAAATATATTTGTCAAATATAAAAAGAGTTCTCTACATGCTGTCCAGGAGCCACCAGCGAGTATTTTTGCACCGTGTATACACAGCAGCAAAACCTACATTTTCTAACACGCGTACTGTTACAACTAAACTCCAAAGGACAATCATGTGATATTACAGCTTTTGTGACATATATAATGTTAGTTTCCACAAATTAGGGATTTTGCATCTGCAAATCCACTTTAAAGAAAGTAGGAAAACTCTCTCCCAGTGGAAAACTGGGCTTCCCCTTCTAGAACAAGATTGCATAGATGCAGAGGCACACCTGCTCCAGAAAAGAAAAGCTATCAAAGATGATGCTTTTGTTTGATTTTAAGGGTAACTCTTTGCCAATTAATCCTTCCTACAGGTGATGCATTCGTTTATATTCTTCTCTGCAACACCTGATGCCAGAAATCCTCGATCCCCCATTTTTTACTTACACCATTCTGAAAGACCAATCTAAAAAGTAATAATGGAAGCAAAACACGTAAAATCCCTAAAGTCATCCCTTCTCTTCCACCATTTTAGTTGCCTACCAGTGTACTTGGTCCCTCTGTCTCAAATGCAACAGTATCTGTCTTAAGCAATTAAGTCCTGTTTTCAGCTAGATCTTTCCTAAAATGAAGCACTCAGGCAATTTACAACCCACAGCAGACATCTACATTCAGTGACTTAGTAACTAATCTGCACTATGTATCTATCAATACATGGATTTGATTATTCTCATGGGTCCCCTCCAAACTGAGATATTCTGAGATTCTATGAATATATACCTGTGGGTTTAGAGGATCTAAAACAGCTGCACATGACTGCAGATTCCTTATTTGAAGATTAGTACATGAAACAGGTAGTTCTCAAAATTACTATGTAAAAAGGCCTTTTTACCTGTCAAACACGGAGGGAAAAATTACAATCGGTGAATCATTAAACTGACCAAAGAGAAACTGAACATACACTTTTATGATAGCATAGTTTAAATTATTAAATAGTTTTAGCAGTGCAGCTATGCAGCAGAGCATATCTTTATTTTAAAACGTCAGGCTTTCACTCAGAAGTTTCAACTTATACTTTAAATTTGGGGTTTGGAGGTTTTTGGGTTTGTTTGTTTGTTGTTGTTGTGTTTTTTTAATTGATTTGTTGGAATAGTTCAACCTGCTGGTTTCAAAAGCTTAGTAACACAAGCTTTTGGAGTAAGGCTGATGCTTAGACATTTTATCATGGCAGTACTCTACATAAGCAATAACTGCCTAACACGCTCTTGAACCTAATTTTTTTTTCCAGCAAAAACCAATAGGAAAGATAACTCCCTACATAAAAATGCATACAACACAAAAGCATATTTTTTTTTAAAAAATGCTCTTTAGTCACAGCTGGCTTTCAGGTAACTGTCCATCTGTTAAAACCTTGATGGGAACACTCCATAATCATATGGATTTGCAGCTGGCCTCCAAACCACATAACCTGTTTTCAGTTGGAAGTTTGACAATGATTGGCAGTGAGCCACAACACATTTTGTGAGCTGGGACTGACCTACTAAGAGTTTAGAAGACATCAGTCTACCCTTAACTTTCAATTATATGGAGAAGTTACATTGAACAAAAGCAAGAACTTAGATACAATCCCGGCCCCAGTTTCTGAAAACACTTCACACTCCCACCTCTTCCGTGCTTTGCCAGCTGTCTCTCAAATCTTTCTGCCTCTGCACAAGAGACAAATGACAACGGAGTTGACCACCAGGTAGTCTTGAGGGTCTCGTCACCAGCTTCACTGAAAACGCTTCATGTAAAGGAGGACTTTACCATCCTGTTCAGCACCTTCTCAACCTAAATCTCACCCTTTACCTTGTTTTCATAGTGCTACTGAGGCATCTTGAATACTGTGAACCTGTTCACTCTCCTCCCGTCTCCTCTCTTTACACTATACAGCTGTATTTTCTGCATTCTGCATGGTTTAATGTGTATGCTAAATGTTGTTTAGGCATTTAAATGGTATTTTTTAAAAAGAAAAAAAAGAAAAAAGATTTTTCAGGTTAACCCATGCTGAAAACCATAAATTCTTTGCTAATAACAAGGAGTTGTACTTGCAATACAGAATTGTTTAGAGGAACTGAGCTCATAGTTTCACTGGTAATACTAAATTTGAATTGGTCTCTATCAACCAGATGTGACGACAACAGCAGCCAAAACACAACCTAAAGTGGGAAAAGAAACATTAGGCCAGAGATCTAGAACTAAGCCACAGTATGAATTTTAAGCACCTTGCTTTTAAACAAAGCCTCCTTAATCTTGTGCTTTGATTTTCCCTCCCACAGCAACAAAATTAGTACAACAAGTAAAGGAAGAAATGTATCAAGGAATAAAAGGTCAGGAGCATTTGATTAACGTCGCCCATCTTCAGATACAGCGCACAGTGAGGCAGCGTCCGTATACAACCCGCAGAACAGTACCCCCAAACGGGAACTGTCAGTGGAGAAAGCAGCGTAAGAACAAAAAGTACACAGGAAACTGAAAGGAGAACTACACCTTGAGGCGGCGGCTCCGTCTGTGCGGAGGGACCCGCGGCGGCCGCCCGGCGGAGCCGCCCAGGAGCGGCCGGGCCGGGCAGCGCGCGGGCAACGAGCGCGCTCACGAGCCGCGCGGCGCGGCCTCCGCCCCATCTGCTGCTGACGCGCGTTACGCAACGGACAACGGCGCGCGGCCCTCCGGACCTCCCCGAGGCGCCGCGCGGCCGCCACCGCCCCCTCTCCTCAGCGAAATGGCGGCGCCGCGGCAACACTCAAAGTCGCTGCTGACCCCAGGAGCTCGGGTCTCCCGGCCGAGACACCGGAGCGCTGGTAAGACCACCAGCCGCCCGCCCACGCGCAAAGCGAGAGCTGGCCCGCGCCCCGGGACCACCGCTCCCACCGCCAGATGGGGAAAGGCTGGCGGGAGCCAGCGCCTGGCGCCCTCTCGAGGCTCTAGCCCAGCCCCGCCTCGGCAAGGTGACTCGACGGCCGTCCGCCTCGGCCCCGACGAGGGCCGGAGGACGCCACCGGGGTTCGCCCGGAGAGCGCCACGGGCCCCGCTGGGGGCAGCCGCGCCGCACCTCGCCGCGCTCCCCCCCCGCCCCCGGCCCGGTCCCCCGCCGCTACCTGCTGGCCGCGGCGCCTCCGGGTAGAGGTCTCAGCGCCCCCAAGCCCGCATGCGCGCAGTCGCGCATGCGCACCAGCACGCCTGCCGTTGCTCCGGCGCCTCCTGACAGGGTTGGCGGGCCCCGCCCTGCGCGCGGCCAGAGTGGGCTCTGCCGTAGCCGCCGCGCCCCGCGGCCCCCTCGGGAGTGGTCCGGGGCGGCCGCGGGAGGGCTGCCCGGCGCCGGGCCCCTGCTGATGCGAGAAACGGCGGCGAAGGGGGACAGCAGAAAGTTTCGACACGTGCTCGAGGTGCGCGCGAGAAGGGAGGAGGCCGATCGTCAGGCCGGGTTTTAACGGAGCCGCGGGCCAGCTCCACTTCACCCAAGCCCGTCACAGAGCCCGTGCTATAGCTCTCCAACCCTTCAGCTGCCATCTCAACAACCTCCTTATTCCTGGCCCTCCCTGTTTTGATCGTCTCAAACCCCTCGGTAAGCGCCCCTGAAGAAGATGGGCTCCGCCCCTGTTGCTGTGAGACCCTGCAGCTGGAACAAGAGTAAACGCTGACAGAACGGCGCAGCCACTATCACTGGCCCACCTACGCCTAAGGTTGTGTATGCACAAACAATAGTATAGTACATGCCCCTCTGCACTGATTCGCTGTGATAAGCAGGTTTGCAGCTATTACCTCCCATGATTACCAGGTATCTTGAGTCCAGTTCTACAGGAGGAGGAGGGAAAGAACTGTAAGTTAACCCAAAGTGGCCCAGAGTAAGGGTCAGGTAACTGGGGTGGGAGGGAGAGAGAGAAAAAGAGACACACATTGTATATTTTTATAGTTCAAGAAAAACAAGCAAACAAACACTCTGAACAAGCCCTTTTTCTTCCACCTAGAAGATTTCAGTGTTACAGAGAGAGACTGCAAGGCCAGCAAATTCTACCTCAAGTCCAAAGACCAAGAAGTCTTCTGGGCTACCTACTGATGATGATGGAGAATGCATCAGTGTAATGCTGCGTGCCATAAACACGGTAAGCCTGTATTACTGTTTTTTGATGCTCTCAAAATTACAGCTCAAAAAAAAAAAAAAGATTACACATTCACAATGGAATGATCACTTTGTTTATTTCCACTGATTATTGAAGAAAATAGTGAATACATCAGCTACATGTATTTTGGCTGTGAGGCATCAGAAGACTTCACATAGTACCTAGTTAACTTCTAGTCACCTTACATACCACTGTGTGCATTAGGGCTGGAGAACATTCCCAGAAAATACTAAACTCCCATAGGAAACAAAGAAGAAAATAAACAGGATAAGCAAAGAGTATCAGTCTACAATCTCCATTAGTAAGGCTGATCAACACTACATATATAAGAAGTAAAAACGTCGTTGTTACATAGGTTTAAGTCAGATAAAAAAAAATGGTATTACATCCATCTTTGTTTTATGATTCAAGTCAGGTTACATAGTCTGACAATACAGATGCAAACTCCTCTCTGCCCCCATAAAGGCAGATACAGGACCAATCATTAACCAATCAATAAGTGTTATATAATTAGCAGTAGTCAATTTGACTATGTATAAAATAGTCTTGCCTTTTCAAGCTTGCACTTCTGTAATACATTTGCCTTATTCTCCTACAAGGTAATTGGATACAGTAGCAGCAATATATGCTGATGCTATATAATATGTCAAAGTTAGTAGTTTACTACTTAAAACTACTTAAGTTAACCAACAGAATCCCTGTCCCAAATACAACTAGTAATGCAAACGTGATGGGACCTCTTGTCCAAAATAGTAATTATCTTTCAAAATTATTTAAGAGGAGCTATAAAATCAGAACTGACAGGTTTCCATATAAAAAAAGGGCAGATTGACTCTACAGGAGCAGTAGAAATGCATTAATTAATCAGACCAGTTTTCTGCGTAATGGTAAATTGAATAAAATATAGAACACTGCAACCAGTAGTACTACAGCACATTTAGGAACAAAGAACACAGGTCAGGTGCAACAGCAGAATGGTCACATTAGCATATGACTACATTGAAAGGTTTTAGAAGTAAAGACACAGAAACAACTTAGCATGAGCTTCAGCACTGTGACCTTGGCTTCAGTTCATCTTGTCAAAGGCTAGTCAGAAGAGCAGCACAATGATCACACCTAAGCACCTGCCAAAAGACTCAGAGATATTAGTAACCAAATCAGTATAAAGGGATGAGCATTTTAATCTAGAGTTAACTGCACTGTGCCACAAACTCAGGTATCCTCTTCCACAAGCTAACAGCAGCAACCAAGTAAACATCAGCCTGCAGCATACAAGCACCTAAACACCTTACATTTATTTCAGTCCATAAGCCTGAATGATAAGCAATAGTGTGTCCAATAGGCTGACCCAATGCTAGGAGTTTCCTTTCCCTTCTCCCTAAGCAAGCAAGTTAAGATTAGTTTCTTTAAAAGCTCAAAATAATATTTTGAAAGTCTAAATGCCTCAAACATTTCCACCTGGTGTCAAAATGACCTGTAATGTTTAGCAATGCTGCAAAGAAAACAACTGGCTCAGCAGACTTCAGGTTCTCCATTATTGGAGGTTTGTGACAGCAGCCAACAGACACACAAATAATGTTTTAAAAATTCCACTTCAACACCAGAAAGGGTCCTCCAAAGACATATGCCACATTTCCTTTCCCATCTGTCCCAGTTATTGCAGAGCTTGTCTGATTTTGAACTTGAAATCCTACAGAAAATTGTTAGTTATGTCTGGCTTATGTGTTACATTCTTCTATAGTCACATAAAAGTGTAGTATTTCAATAACACCAGAGATAATGACTTTGCATTCTGTAACTATGTGCCAAAGTGCAACTTCAGCACTGGAATTTGAGACATTCCTGCCTTTCATGTTTCTCACTAGTCTTAGGTGTTCCAGTGATATATTTTTAAGCAAAAAATATTGGAGCAGTTAGCTGTACAACTAAGCACATGGGCAGTCTTTTTTTGCCCAATTTATAGGTTCCAAAAAGCCTGCCTCAACATGTTGACTGGCTAGTGGGGAGTCACAATACATTATTTTGTGTAACCAATATTAGAAGTTTTTTCTACTTTCATCTACTCAGTGGGGGTTGGAAATAGACTTTTAGTGCTTTTATCCCCACCCATCTCCCTTCAAATATACATTTGAAAAGAGAAACACAAGCACTGTAAGAATAATCTTATAATGATTCTCTATGATTCTGTGATAATTCTGACACTTAAGTGCTCTAAGAATAATGCTCTCCTAATATAATTCTTCCAGACTCACAATATATATGAAACAAGCTGGTATCACACTGAAGTTTCAGAACTATTTAAGTTTTCTTAATTGTGCAACGCCAGTACTAATTCACTGTCGTGGCCAAATCTGATCTGTGGTTATTTATGAAGTACCTGCTGCTAAACACAGATGCTGTACATTATATACTCAAGCAATTTATGCTGGCAGCTTGTATTAGCAAAACATTAATTTGAGCATTCAAAGATGCTCTACAGACATAATTACTCAAACTGCATTAAAAAATAATTTTAAAAATTCATACACATTACTTAATGAGACAATTTGCAACAACTACACAAAAGCAATGGTTTTACTTTCAAGTCTTTTGACTTAGATAGCAAAAAAAAAAGTTATTTCCTCCAAGAACTGCCCAGTTTTTAGATATTAAACAGTTAGTGATGTTTGCCCCGAGTATGTCTGTGTAGATGGTGTTAAAACACAGCAGCATCAGAACTCTGATCATCTTTTGCAGAAGTACGACAAACAAGCTAAGGCAGCTTGCTCAGTTTGAAATATCCAGACTCTTCTAACAGTGGTCACAGCCTAAGGGCTACTAAAATTATTAGAAAAAAACCTAATAGCTTGATCACCACAGGCATTATCAAATCAAAGCACATAGCCTTTTATGAAAAGCTAATATTGTTTTGTAAGACTTTCCAGAAACTCCAAAGAACCAGCATTAATTGTGATTGAGAGCCACCATCTTCAAACCAAGCGACAAGAAATGAAACATTCTGCCTTTATGTTCAGAACTTTCTGCTCCTTGGAGGTTGAACAGAAACCTGTGATTTATCATCTGATTTTTTTTTTACTAAATTCCAAAGCAAAAGACAGTATCTCTTCTGAGGGGTCTGACTGCCACACCACCATCCCCACAGGTTCTTCTAGTATTGCAGCCCATTTGGTTAAACACAGTAAACGTTTAAATCAGCTTTGGGGCAGGGGGGCGGGGGGGAAGGGACGGAGAGAGACAGACCAAAATGAGATCTTACAGGATTTAATCTTCACTACACATTCTGTGATACTGCCACGGACTTGCTTTAAACATCAGTAATGTATGCTTTTTGCAATAACATAGAAAGAATATCCACTTCGTATGTTCTTAAGAAGCTGTGAAAACATCTCCCTAGTTTACAAACCTAGACAAGCAATTATTCACTCCGATCCTTTGGCTCTCGATATTTCCACTGGATATAGTCAAAGATGTCTTCTTCACATTCTACTGGTAGGGCCTCCCCAGCAACTCCTGCAAGCAAATTACGGATGTTATTTGAAAGGTGGTAGGTCTATACCATCCAGAAATGTCAAATGCATTGCAAGATTAAGACAAAACTGCTGTAAGTAAAACAGACTTAAGGAAACAAAACAGAACACCCCCCTCCCCCCTACACCTTTTCATACAGTGTTTAGGTATCGATTCTCATTAGTGTCAAAGGAAATAGGGTAACGAATTAACTTTGGGGCCAGGTGGTTATGTCATTAAATATAAATGCGTTTATATTCATATGTGTGTGCATATATATATATCTACACACACATACATACATATATATACAGTCAGCCTCCCTCCAAAACAAAACAACTGAAGGACATGACTTATCTTGTTAAGAGTGGGAAACCACATGTGGGCTGTGCACGACAATTAAAAAACAATCTTTAGGTCAGCAAGACCACCACTAGATTAGGTGGCCCAAAGAGGTAACTTTGTGCCACAGCGGTGCCTATACATAAATAGGGGGCCTCTTCCTGCTATAATGATGTCCAGTACCAAGAAGGACACTGTGAAAAATTTCATGAACTACAGTATTTATCAGAAGTATTTCCAGTACACTGAGAAACCAACTTAAGGAGATCATCACACAAAGCATCTAACTAGAAAGAACACTGTCCAAAGGTCCTCACTAACCAGTGACACCCAAGGGACGGATTGTGTACTCATTGATCGTGAAGCCCATTTCCAGAGCATGAGCTCTCATGTTCTTATTGAATATATCACTTCCTGTGAAATACAGTACACCACAGTAATACTGATCTTTGGGGATAAGCCTAGGATAAAAGTGGAAGAAAAGTACAGATTTAGAACAAATACATAACAAAAAAGTTACAAGCCATTTAGAATTCAGCCATTCAGACACTATTTGAGGTTTACTTCCTATTTACGCACATGCATTCTGCAACTCTCTACATTTCATTTTCCCCCAAGCCAGATGCGAGAATTAAATGAATTGTATATCAAAGAAAGGTTCAGCACATCTACCCTGGCCCAGAAGTTACTGGTGTTCAACCACTACATGGCTACAATGCTTGCATTCCTGCAAAGAATGTCAACGCAGTATGATAAAGTAGATCACAATCCTGAAACGCGATACAAACTCATGAACTGAAATACAGCTTTCTTGCTAATAATGTGTTGTTGGTACTGGTAGTTGTACAGTGGCTTCCATACTGCAAAGGAATTAGAAACCTAGTAAATGTCATTTTCTGAATGTGGAAGTAGAGATTTGAATGCAGAACTTGATGCAAATGCCTACTATGCAGCAGGTAGGTGTAGGAGTGTGTGTGGGGGTGTGTGTATGTGTACACACCGGATATCAATTCTTCTATGTGGATAGGCTGTTCCATCTTCTTTATTTGGCAACTGACAGACACCCTGTGAAGAAGTAAGGAAAGCAAGATATTCAAAATTAACTTAAAACAGATTTGAGATCAATCTTCACCTCCCCACCCCTAAACAACCTCTAAACAATCCTTGGTCATCTGGGAGAGCAAAGTTAAATTCCCACTGAACCGATTAAATATGGTGAATAACTATTTTACACAGCTAAGAGAGCTGTCGTTCAATGTAGCATATAACTGCTTCTTAAGTTTTTATTACAGCAGGAAGGATCACAGGCCTTCTAATTTCCCATTCCCCTACCCTAATTATTATCAGGCTCTTCAGTATGCACAAACATCAGCAGGTTAAGGAAAATGTAGGCAAAGCTCAAGCTAATAGAAATTAAAAAAAAATAAACTTTTCTTTCTTGCTAAATCCTCTGCCACTTTTCATTTCAAACTGCTTTGTAATCTTCTTGCAATTCACATATCAGCGTTGTCTTTTATACCCTAGTCTATGATCACCATAAATGACAATGCAGTAGCAGGGAGGGACAATCAGAAATGTTTACATACTAAACCGTTTCACCAACTGAAGCTTCATTATAAGACTTATTCTATTCTAACTTTGTTTTGAAAGCTTAACATTGCTTACGCTTTTAAAGTTATGTTGTCTGTCTCCTTACCGAGACTTTATTTTCTCAGATTCCCATCTGCAGCTGTATTTTCCTTTTTACAACACTGCTTTCGTAGCTTCTACTTTGAAGACAAGAGCTATTCCACGACTATTTAAGACTGACAGCATTATACAGAGCAAACAGTCAAACTATAATGAACTTGGTCGAACTGCGAATGCAAACTGAGATGCAGAGTATCTCTGCTTTTGGCTCACAGATGTACATTTAGCTTTAATCCCATAAGGTATTCACAGTTAAACCATTTGGTGCGAATGAGAGTGACTTTCACTTATTCCTCCTAAAGATCAAGCAAAAAAAAAGCCATCAAGTTTCATTCCCTCTCAGAATGCAACACTTAGCTGAAGACAAATTCTCAGAATTTTTAGCTCCTATTTTAAGTGAAACCAAACCGACAAACAAAAAAATAAAAAAGTGCTCCAACAGACCCTTTCCTCTTGTGAAAGCAAGTATCTCTAACTATAGTATTATATATTTAAGTATTTATGCCTTCCAAAAGATTAGCTGAATATAATGGTATCTTGATTCTTGAATAGAAATCCGTAAGTCATGGACCTTTCCTCCTGCAGGACTACTCCTCTGAGCTTCCCAGGAATTCCATGAAGCCAGTGTGAGTGACTGACAGGAACTAACCAGTCCTCGTTTCCACTCAGTATTGCTTACAGTTCTACACTTCTGTTAGAATGAACTTTTAACCAGTCTGTAAGACCAGAATATCCAAGGCCTGTAAAGAAAACTAAGTGAAGCAAGGTAACACCCAGTCCACATGTTTAAGAAAAAAAAATGTTTTGCTGTGAGCAAGGGGCCTAACAAAAATCAATTACTTTCTTTAGGCACCCCACATATTCCCTATCATATCCCGAGTCCAACAGCTTATCCATTAAATCTGCTCTGCAACAAAACTGACAAAAAAAGGAGTGAAAAGTGTATCATGTATTAGATGAAACAAGTTACAACATAGGCCCGAGATCAAAGATAGTGTTTCCAAGATGTTGAGTTACAAAAGTGGTCACTGGTGCAACTGAAGAAGTGAGGTTGTATAAAGGTTCTGGGGAAACATCAAGCAAAACAGAAACACAATTGGCATTGTGCAATGAAGGTTATGTCAGTGGGGTTCAGAACTACATAAGTACCTGCAGATTTTCTAATACTGAAATCTTACCATGAGAGATTCACTAAGAGTTAACTGCAGAGAGTTTTTATGGGGTAAAGGGGTAAATTAAAAAAAAAAAAAAAAAAATTACAACTCCAGCAGCCCAAACAACATATCTTGTATATATCCTAGCTTTCGTCAGGAAAGGTAATCCCCCCTGCAACATCCCTCACCACCAAAAAAGCCTTACCATGAATTTGGTGTCACCTTTAGACAGCGTATCTGTGACAAAGCGGACTTTTTCCAGTTGTTCTACAACTTGATGCAGAAGTTTTGACTAGGAACAGTGACAACACAGAAGAAGAAATTATTTCACAAATAACAAGAATACCTTACCCATTTACCAGACAATGACCCACATAGGTACAGGACATCACTATAATTATATGTAGTATTGTACCTTAAATTAGACCCGCAGGGGATAAAAGATAACAATTAGTACTGAGAAAAAGCTAATAAAACTACAATTGTGCAATGTAAAGAAAAATTCCACCAAAATCCCCATGTCAGTTAGTTGGAAGTGACAAAACTCAATTCTTGGTTTCAGTTTTCAGCCTTTAAGCAATGGATCCATAGAAGCAACACAAGAAATAAAAACAGTCATTAAGACTTATCCAGAGTTAGTCCCAACAGATGACAAGGGCAGCCGGACATTTGCTTCTCATCCAAAAGAATATGGCTTTAATCTCTGTTTTATCCAGTTAGCTGTTACAGTTCTATGTTGTAAAAGAACAAGAATTTGAGGGAGTGGGGCGAGCATGTGAAAGGAAGAGGAGAGAGAGAAGGACAGGCACAGACACAGCTAACAGGTCTGCAAGAGGAACATAGCGCAATACATGGATCTAGAATTGATTATAACTCCTCAAAATAAACATAGTGATCCAAGAGAAGAGTTTACTATTACAGTAACAAAAAGATCCAAGAAGCTGTAATACAGGTCTGCGATTACATATTATCTGAATTTAAAGATACCCTTATGGAAGTAATACACAGTAATGATCCACAGTACCAGAGAAACACACCTGTTTGGATGATTCAGATGTGAAACTTGGATGGGTTAGGAGAACATCCATATCGCCACTTGACTCTGCACCTAGGTAAGTTAAGAAGCAAAGAAAAATTGCTCTGCATATGACAAAGTACACTAACATTGGTGAACATCCATCTACCCTCTTCCTATAAACATGTTTTTCTGGTAGAAAACATTCAGTCACTATCCAAGATATTTGGGAAAAAAACAATATTAAGTAAGAGAACCTTGTTCTTCCATCAAAAAGTTTATATCCCTGCATATTTCAGAAAACAGACAAGAATTTCTTGCTGTACTCTGTAGCAATAAAGCACAAATGTTAATGTAAAAACAACATTCACATACTACAATATACTACTCTTTATGGGGGGTGGGTTGTAGAAGCAAGGATTTATGCAGCTGTTTTGTCACTGAACTAACCAGTCAAGACAACACTAACAGGAAAAAGACACATTCCAGCATAGACTTTCTAGAACAACAACATATATAGAAATTAGTCTTATTAACTCAAAACAAACGTAACAAGATCACAGAGTACCAACCTCGTCTAAAACTGCCACAGACAGTAGCAATATAGTTTGGGTCCAGATTGTTCACCTCTTTCAGCACAATTTCCTATGTAAAAAAATGAATGATTTGTGTTTTGAGGTGTCAGTCATTCATTGGCCATCGGTGCCTCACATCCTCGATAAAGACATTCTTACCTGCATTTGCAGCATTTCTTCCCTTGGGATTCTTTTCTCAAAATCTTCAAAGTATCTGCATAGATAAAAACAGAAGTGTCAGAAAGGGTTGCAAAGGTAGCACCTTAAAATTTTAGTCACTTAAATATATACCAGATGAAAGAATACAACTTATATGACTGTCACATCACAAAAAGCTCCCCATTCTCACCAAACACCTTAGAAAACATCTTCCCAAGTGACATCTTCTTCAAGTCTGACAATGCTTAGAATATAGTTTAATTGCATATTATTTCCACTGCATATGACGAGCTGCTATGAGGTGTGAGTAATATTACTGTATAACCAATTGATTTATGTTTACGTAGCCCTCTGAAAATACAAAAGGCTTCTGACAAAACTCAGTCCACCAGCAAGCAGGAGGAACTGGTCCCTCATCCATAGTCAGAGGTGATCTATGTTGGAAAGAGCTAAATGGAAGCTCACAAGTCAAATACAGCTCCTGATTATCTTTGCATGCAGCTGTAAAAAACAGACTGCCAGCATGCTGCTTGACTGTGGAGAAAAAGAGGCCAGGTGAAACAAGGATACCCCTGACCAGCAGGGACATTCTTTGCCCCTCCAGCACCGGAACTGTTAACAGCCCACATGTTCGCCAACACTCATTACCCAACCATCCCAATCCCAAGCTCTGCAGACAGAGCTTCTGGATATGGAACTTGCTGCCCACCCCCTGCTCTCAACTCCTCTCCAAGAGGGAACTAGGGACAAAAAGACCACCATCAAGCGCTGAAACCATTCTTTCAGCTTAACACTTACCGGAGGTTCTGAGACAACATCTGAGCACAACGCTGGAAGCACACCCAAGGGCAATGCGTACACTAGCAACACGGGTAGGTCAGGTGAGTTTTCTTACACTCACTGAACAGTGAAAAGTTTTCCCTTGCATGTTCACACATATAAAGGCAGGGACGTACACTGGGTATGGGGCTAGATGAGCAGTGAGAAGGCAACAATCATTGCGTAACCCTTCTTCACTGGCAAGCAGTTTGTCCAGATCCACACATTCTGCATCTCTGCCACTGATGTGGAAATGCTGGCCCCACACAGAACTAATTCAGATGCAGGATTTTATTTGGTTCACTTGCAGTTTCTTGCAAACACAGCTATAATTCTTCCAGAACTAGCACACTGAAACAGCCACTCAGCAAGCAGCACTCAAGCTGGCAAGTATTGAGGGGCAGATGCACATTCTACGTGGCATTCTCAAGTTCAGATGTGCAAAGGTGTTGCCTTGCTCACAGCACATAACAAAAAATAGCCTGGGCCACTTTTACGCAGATTCCCACGAAACATCATTGCAACCTTACTAAAGTGATTCTCCATGAGCTAACTGAAAAGTAATTTTAAATTAATTTCCTTCTGGATGGAGACTAAGCCTATTGAATTTCAGCGCCAATGAAATGCAAGCTCTGAATAACTGCTGAAAAGCATGTGGAGCCCACAGAGAGAATAGACCCTTACTTGGCCTGTGTAACCTTACATTACATCCTGGTCTGAAGGAATAATAAGGAAACCCAAGCACTTGCACCCAAGAAAACTTACTTCAACCCAATTCGCTGGTGATGGGTCAGCTTGTGCTCATTTTTTCTTAGATCTAGAAGAATTAAGAAAAACAAAAGAAAAGGTACTTAAGCACTAAAAATCTTACAGCAAGGTTCCACCAATGCAAAATGAGGCACACAAAGAATACATAACAAGAAAACACCAGCCTCAAACACAAAGGAAGAGATTTTAAACTGACTACTCAACAGCTGATGAGTAAGAATGCATAGAGCACTTCTTGGTAAAAACTTCAGTACACTATTCACCTCAAAGCCAAAATCCTTGTTGTTTTCCACATAATCTGTAAGTACTTTACTCTGGATATGAGTGTAATGCCTTTAGCCTGTGCACCAACTTCAGCATCTTACATGCCTTCCTCAAAGCCTAGGGCGTATCTGCTATCACAGTAACAATGTGGAACAGGCAGCTTGACAAAAAAAAACCCATTACTGGATTGTGAACTGAGGACCCAAAGTTACACTTACCTTCTAAAGTCTTAATTCCTTCCTCAACAAACTTCCTAGCGGCAGCAGGACTAGAAAGAGACAAGGCAATCTGCCATTAGGAACAGCAAGAATCTTACAACACTGAAATGAACATTAGAATTCACTAAACTGCCTGGGTTCTTCAAGGCCAAGACTGGAGCTGCTTCTCATGCTTACCCTGTTTCCAGCATATGCAATGTCAGTGTGTACTTTCAATCAGCAGAGGTGGATATCCAAGGCTCAGCCTGCACGTTTTTTAGCACTGATATAACAATGTAGTTAAGATATAATTGTAAAAAATAAGCCAACAAAATCTCACCAAATAAGCAATACTGCTTTAGACAACAATACTGAATGCATGATCAGAACCACTTTAATGGCAGTCTCTGAATCAGCTTAGGGCAACATCAACACAAAAGTTTCTTCAGACCAGCACTTCAAAAAAAAACAACAAGGCTTCAGTTTGCAACTACAGTACAGCAAAGCAGTCCCAACTCCAGTTTGGCTGAAGAGTTTGCCTTAAGCAAAGTCTGTAATTGGTGTTTCTATATCCTTTCTTCTCATGCAATTGTGTCATCACAACTATGTCGTCTCAGTATGGGCACTACAGCATCAGCTCAAACTCATTCTCTTCATTATTTGCAATCACCCAAATTCTGTTCATAACTCCACCAAACAGAAGAACAAAACTAAAAACCAAACAAACTTTACCCAATGCCAGTAACTCGTGTCAGGAGGCTGATAGATGCACTTGTATCATCTTGTCGAATCTGCAAAAACAAAACAAGACAGACCAAGCCCTTCTTTACTCCCTTTGCAATAAACAAAGAAATCTTGAGAAAACAGCTTAGTCAGACTCTGCTTTGGAGGCTCACTATAAATCAACGCAGAACAGTACCAAGGGTAGCACTGTGTACCACAATAATGCCATACGTACCAAGTCTGAAAATTGCCTAACTACCTGTGCTAAGGTGAACAGCATGGTTAAACCACAAAACCCCACAGCCTTCAGAGTCAGAATGCCACTTCTCACAGAAGACATTCACATGCTAATTTTATAGCCCAAAGTATTTTCATAAATAGACAGTTCTGAGGCTTTGACCAAGCTTCTTGTCCCTGCTTTCTCCTCACCATAGACTCCACGTCCACTTAAGCTAGACACCAGTGTCTCCAGGGACAACAACAAAAACTGCACAGAGCAAGCAGGCTACTTTTCGAGTTACACAGAAAAGCAACTATTGAGAAAGAGATCACAAGAGAGCAAACCCCACCTTTTCCAATTTGCGTAGTTTTCCAGTGGATAAGAACTCATCTATCTTCTCAGCTATTTTAGCACCTACTCCATCCTAAATATTGGGTGGGAAGGCAGACAAATTAACTTCAAGGTCACTTAAGCCATTATATCTATAAAAAAGGAGAGTTCCCCAGAATTTAGAGTCCAGAAAGAACTATGAGGCTACTGAGACCATGATAAAATATTGGACTATAAGGAAGCAGAAAAATTCAAGGGTGTATATACACACAATCAACAAAAACACTGTAATCCCAGGCCTATACTAAAAGTTCCCCCAAAGCAATAATTTTGAACAGGGCTTTGATTATTACTGCTAATGTTCCCCAAATTCAGCGAAGCAGTAACAGAGCAAAGGGGAAACTGCCACACCAGAATTCTCTAACAGGTAGAGACTCAGCTGGAGCCGCCAGTCCCAGCTTTGACACCCGGGCCGCAGCCACACCGCACCCCGGCCCCCGGAAAGAGGTGCCGGCACAAGCGCGGTCTCTCCTGCCCTTCGCCGGAGGCCCCGGCAGCCCGGGGACGGGCACCCACCAGCTTCTTGGCTTCGGCCCCGCTCCGGATCTTGCTGGGATACCGGGAGATCACCGAGGCCGCCTTCCTGCGGAACAGCGCTGCTCAGCACCCGCCCGCGCGGCGGCGAGCGGGGCCCCAGGCCGGGGCGGCGGGAGGAGGGGGCGGTACCTGTACGCGTTGTACTTGTGGATCGCCCGGTTCACGTTGCGCTCGTAGTTGGCCAGCTCTGCGGGGAGAACGGCGCTGAGCGCGGCCGGCCCGCGGCTCCCTCCCCCCCCCCCCCCCCCCCCACCTACCGGTGAGGAAGTCGGTGATGCCCTCGTTGGGGCTCTCCTGCGGAGCCTTCCGCTTGCTCATGGCCGGCAGCGACACCGGCGACGAGCTGCAGCCGAGCCCCGGCCCGGGGGAGAGGGGAGGTGCTTCCGGTGGTGACGTCACAGAGCACGGCCGGCTTCAGTACTGACGCCTTACAGCGCGCGCCAGGGGCTGGCTGCAGAGGGCGGAGCGGCTGGGGGACCGGGACCCCACCACAGGTGTTTGTAAGAACAACAAGATTTGTGTTAATAATGTGAATATAAACATGTATTTTAAACATTTATATTTATACTCATAATACAAAAATATAACTTGTATAAAGATGTTAAAAATAAAGGGCATTACAAAAAAATATTGTACCTGAAGGAATTTAAAGTAGAGAAGCCTCTGAGCAGATCGTTATGCGCATGCCTTGTGTTACACAGCAAGCCTAAATAGGTTATGTAATCTAAATAGAAACATCTAGGTCAAAACAGATCTAATAGTCGATATGAAGCCTAAACAGATACTTGTGTCAAAAAACGTGAGTGTAAATCGGTCTGTAGTCTCATTCTACGTGAGTGGATATATATATATAAACAGATATTCTTTGTAAAAGTAAAAATAGGTCCCCAAGTGTAAAATAGGTCCCCAAGCTATGCATTGTGTTTTCAAAAGCAAAGAAATTGCTGAAATTTACCCCTTTTCCCATCCCACTTTGGGGCCGATTTTCACAAACACCGCCTCTCCCGTGCAGGGCCGCGCACACAGAGTGGGAACCAGCGCCGCGGCACAGAAGCCCCCCGGGCTTTGGGGCTCCCGGGCG
>VZTO01009708.1:0-23435 GCA_013400615.1 Syrrhaptes paradoxus
CCCGGCCCCGCCCGGCCCCGCCGGACACCGTCTTTGGCGCGCAGGCACAGCTATGAAGGTAAGACACCGCCTCTGGGCAGGCAGAAGGCAGCCAACGCGGGGGGCGGGGGGCGGGGGGCGCAGCCGCCCCCGGGGCCCACACGCCGCCTCACCCTCTCCGCACCGGCGCCTGGGGACTAACGGCCAACCGCCGCCCCCGGCACAGCCGGCCCCACCGGCCCTGCCAAAGGCCTGCGCAGACGGACAGCTGTCACCCCGCCCCGTCTGGCCTATCAGCGCGCTCCCATTGGCCCCAAGCTCCCAGAGCCGCCCTAGCTTGGCCGCTATTGGTTTACCCCATCTTCGCCGCCGCCATAGAGCTTTGTGGGTAATGCAGTTCGTCGAGAAAGCCACACCGCGCGGGCTTGCGCCCCCCCCCGACTACAACTCCCAACAGGCCACGGGGCGAGAAGAGCGCGCTCTGATTGGGCGAGCGATGTGGGCCGCGCGGCGCCGAGCCTCACGGCCGCCCGGGCGGGGCTGGAGGAGAAGCCGCGCGGCGCGAGCTCGCTTGCGGGGGCGGGAGCAGCGTCCCGGCCGTTCGCGGCCGGGGACCTCGGGCAGGCTGGGTGTGGCCAGATGTCAGCGGGCTGGAAGGAGGCAGGGAGGTTCCCCGGGACACTGCTGCCGCGTTGGTGTTGTGAAGCAGCACAGCTGCCCCCGGCGCGGAGGACGGCGCTGTTGTCACCGGTTCCGCGCGGGGCCGGCTGACAATGGAAACAACGGGTTCGGCTTCGAGCAGCGCGGGCTCACGGGACCCGATCCTGTCAGGCCGCACGGGCCGGGCCGCTCCGGGATCAAACCCCGGGTCGTTCGGTTCAGGCACTGCCCGTGAGACCCCACCTGCTCCGCGGGGCGAGAAGCGAGCGAGCAGCGGGCGGCTTCCTGCCTCCCTGCGAGCCGGGGGCGGGGCAGAGGCGGCAAGGCCACAGCAGCGCCCGAGGGGAACGGGGGCAGCGCCGCGAGGGGCCGGGAGGCTGCTGCTTCGCTTCACACAAGCACCCAGAGCAGAGATGATACCGCAGTACCTGCTACAGCCATTGCTGCATTTATTTCAACATCCCCCCTTTGAGAACAATATCAATAACTGGAAGATGATGCAGAGAAGAGCCATAATAATTACAGAACACAGCTTCTAAAAGAAGGGAGGTATCTAATGTGTATATATTAACAGCAAAAACTGAAAGATGTGATTGTGGTAAGTAGCCCTTGCCAGGGAACAGAAATTTAGTAAGAGCTCTTCAGTTTCACAGAGACAGGTATGATAAGATCAAACAGCTTTCACACAGTTCTGTGTGGAAAAAAAAAGCCCTTGACAATTTTCCACATTTATTCATCTCTCATCTGCTTCATATTTCAAAGTCTCATAACAACATAATTAAAACAAATATAATTTTAATTTTTGGAGTGTTGTGGTTTAACCTGAGCTGGCAACTCAACCCCAGGCAGCTGCTTACTCACTCCCCCATGGTGGGGGAAGAGAATAACAGTAAAAATGAGAAAACTCATGGGCTGAGATAAAGACAGTTTAATAGGTAAAGCAAAAGCCACAGAAGCAAAGCAAAACAAGGAAATCACTCCTTCCCGGGGGCAGGCAGGTGTTCAGCCATCTCTAGGAAAGCAGGGCTCCATCATGCACAACTGTTACTTAGGAAGACAAAACACCACCACTCTGAACATCACCTTTCTCCTTCTCTCAGCTTTATATACTGAGCGTAACATCATAGGATGTTGAATACCCCTTTGGTCAGGTGGGGTCAGCTGTCCCAGCTGAGACCCCTCCCAGCTTCTTGCACAGTCCCAGCCTCCTCACGGGTGGGTGGTGTGAGAAGCAGAAAAAGCTTTGGCTCTGTGTAAGAACAGCTGAGCAACAACAAAAACATCTCTGCATTATCAACACTGTTTCCAGCACAAATCCAAACCACAGCCCCCTACTAGCTACTATAAAGAAAATTAACTCCATCCCAGCCAAAACCAGCACAGAGACCACAAAGACTGAAACAATTATAAAAATAATCAAGAAGCTATTTCAGTGCTGTGCCCCGGCTTCTATTGCATTAAATAAATTCTGTACACTCTTTTGGCAGGCAGCATATTAGCACTCTTTGCTCCAGTGCTGATATTGATTACAGAAATCAAGTACAGGCATTTGGTAACACCAATATATCCCTATCAAAGTAATCTGGATCATACGTAAATTCTTTGGCACGCTGATGGCTTCCAACTCCAAGCAACAAGCTTTACCATCTGGCATAAAGCAGCTGCTCCCCAAAGGGGCATTCCAGCGAAGATCTCTGGTGCCTTTACCTTAGAGTCCTTCCTTTGCCAAAGGTAATGTGCTTTCTTAGGTCTTCAGAAAAAATAGATACCCTAGTCATCCTTCCACATCTTTGGCAGTGTTGCTGTCTCATCTGGGTTCCTGAGCCCATCCATCTCCCGCAGAGGGCACCCTTTGAACAGTCTGTTCCAGTTTTGAACGATGCTGAAGCTATGTAGATAGTGGTAAAAGTATGACAGCAGAAACAATGGCAGTAAGCCCTCTTGCTCCCCTTTTCCGACTCAGCCACTGTTCACAAGTACAAATGTGAGAGCATGCTCCAGATTGTTTGACTGCATGTCAGGAAAGGCATTGAAAACAATACTTTCAGCTATCTTTCTGAACCCAGCAGCATTACTGATAGGTAATTCAACCATTCTCAGAATTTATATGTATGTTGCTGAATCTCTGCATTTAGTATTTCTAAAATGATAATGAGAACAGCGCAACTTATTATTCTTTCTACTTCTTTACATTTCTTGTTTCTTCTGTTTTAGAACTGTAATTAACAAATAGCTATAGCTCATCCAATGTACTCAACAAGAAACAATGCCCATAAAATGAGATCAATTTAACATATTCACCTTGTTACCTAAATTTGCAAATTCAGCATTTTATAAGCACCTAAGTGAAAAAAGATTTAGCTTCAGAACTTATTGAACATTCAGTTTGGTTGGTGTAAAATAAGAGATTAGGTTTATAGCACAGTTTTTACATTTCTGGGAATAGCAATGACAATTCCATGGTACAGTTTTTACTTTGACCTGTACACCCCATCCCACCCCCAAAAAGAAGAGTGTAAGTAACAATAGGTTCTTCAGTTAAAGCCACAGAAAAAGCATAGGAGTTAGTTCCATGTTTCATGGGTTAACTCTGCAATTATCTAAATTTCTGTTTTGAAAGACCTTTGTGGTTTTTTCCTTGCAAGCACTTCTCTTTTTTCCCCCTTTTAATTTGTTCACAGTGTCAGCCCAATCTTAATAAGTTGTTATGCCACCCTCAGCTAACAGAAAGTCACTGGACAATACCATATACTAGATTACAGCAAGAGAACAGGACAGCTTTTGTGTATTTCAAAACATCAGATCCAAAAAAGTTTGCATTTGCCATTTTTCCTTTTTAAACCTCAATAATTACTTGACTGAGTAATTAAGTAACTTATACCATATGCTCCAGAAATAACAACTGAAACATTATGAAGAGAGTGGAAAATAATCTCCTGTGATCAAGAAAAGATGCAACTGCTTCCTGACAGCATATAAGTCACATACTAACAGAGTAGAGAGTATTTTCATTGATTGTTTTGGAGTTCAAAAGCAGAAAATTAGCTATGATTTCCCTTCACATCAGCGTTAGTCTTCCACATGAATTCATGTCAGGTTTTGCAGTACTCTGCCTGGAAGCTTCTTGGTGTATCTCCCACGGTTCTCTATACTGCAGTAAACCGAGATCTTCAGTAAATGCCTTTTCAGTGACTTAAGTGAGAACTTGTTTGTTCCACAGGGCACACAGGTGAGGATCATTATCAGGATTCATGTGGTTTAACAACCTGCATCTTGACTATAAATGTTGGAGATAATATGCTTGAATGGAAGTGAATTAATGAATCATTCCTAGCCACACCTCACAAAGGTGCTTTCTAAAGTAATTTTCTTAAAAAATGCTGCAGAAAAGGTGAACACTAGTGCTCAGCTATGTTAAGTTATTCAGGAAGGATGTTAATGTAAGGTAACAATCAAGCCAAGTAGACATGTAGCAGATTGTTTCCCTGGCTTCAAGAATAGAAAAATTGTTAATGAAAAATACAGAAATTAAACATGTACTCTTTATCTGTACCTTTACATGATACATGCAAGCTATATAAAGAACTATCAGAATAATTATTTAACTTTAGTATCTCTTACATTCTATTTGGAAAGCAAGAAGGGAAGCTCAGGGAAACTAACCATGCTCTTTAGCCTTTCTTAACAAAGTGAAAGAGATGCTGTAACACGAGGTGAAATTACATGCAGCAGCCTCAGGAGCCCAAAATGGGTTTCCTTATTCTCTCAAATCCTTTCCCTGGCTCTGCTCTTGCCTTTGTCCACCTGCCAGCTCTGACATTCATCAGGCTCCTGCTGAGTGGGATAATTTGTTAACCTAGACAAAAATTAACTCCTCTGCCCCAGAGCTAGTGAGTTCTTTCACAGAAAGGCCTAAAAAGCATTCCCATCAAAGCAAAATAGGTGTTGAAAGCAAACAGGTAGCAGAGGGTAAGGAGCTGTAAATATGTTCCAGGCTTTAGCTTCTTGGAAAAAAAGTCTGTCATTTCAAGATTGCAGAAAATCTTGGATTACTTTTGCAAGGCCATATAATGAGCCAAGATTTAACATTTCCAAAGCAGACAGACTATTTTGTTTGTCCAGGATCAAAAATGAGCTTGACGGTATTGTGTGTGCTATGGTATTAGTAGCAGAATAGAAATATATTTGAGAAAAGAATTACAATGAAAGTACTGAGCAAATAATACGAAGAACACAGTAAATATCAAACCTTAAATGTAAAATGGTAAGATTAAGTCAGAACAAAGAGGAGGAACAGACAACTGTATAGCTCTTGCACATGGATAAAAGCCTGGCCCAATTCAGGGCTAAAGACATTAGAATTCAAACCAGTTTTATATAAGAAGGTGAAAAAAAACCCCACAAATCCCATGGTTTTATACCATGTTAGCATTTTAACAATAACTGGAGAAAGAAGCCATTAATATAGGAAATTTCCATAGCATATGGAAACATTTAGATATTTCATAACCATAAAGTAAAAGCATATGAGCAAAATCAACCATAAAGCTGAAAGCATAAAGAAGTATCAACAGCTACTTTCCCTGCCATGAACAATTTCAGTTTGCTTGTATCACCAGCTGGCCAATACATACAAAGCTGCTCTGAGCAGGTACCCCAACAGCCTGAGCTCAAAGGGAGAGAGGTGGAAGACAAGCTATCTCCTCACGAAGGTCCTGAAATCATACAGTTTTCAATACAATTGACAGGCATAACATCAGACTTCGAAGAAGCAGAGGCAGATGTCCCATCCAATGGCTGGCCACTCAGACAGGTGACAGCATTCATTTACATCCAAGCAAGCACAAAATCAGAAAACAGACTGAGGTAGGGGGATGCTGGAGACTGATGAGTATTTGCATTTTTCTTTGTACACACTGCAAGAGCTAAACCCCCAAGAAATGCACTGGTAACCTGGCCAAAGTAGAACTTGTTGGCAATGGTAGAAAGATGATAATGGGAACAGTTCTGACTCAAAGGGACTGATACTGAAACCAGCATTCTCTTTGTTTTGCCATGGGGATTTCCACTTGCAACTCAGATTTCCATTCCACAGCAATGCACCTCTTGTGAAGATCAGGAAAAACACCCCCTGCACCCAGTGTTGTGGGAGGCATAGCAACAGAGAGCAGCACTTACACAACTAAACTAATTCTGCAGCCACAAGAAGCCTCATGCTGCTTTAAGGAAGTTATTTTCCTAATATGGCTTGACACCAGGAGCTTGTACCAGAGCCTATATCAGAAAATATTGATGAGACGCACAGTCTCATGGAACCAAAAATAAAATCTACCTTGACTACGGAGCATCATCATGGTAGAGAAGTTTTATATAAAATAAGAAAAGCTACCTCATTAGGAGAGGTGAAATGGCACTAAGTGCACTTTGCATTGTGTATGTCAGTTACAATATCCTACTAATAGGCAGAAGGATATCTTTTACAGTAAAACTAGGAGATTCTCCTGACAACAGTAAATTTTCCCGTAGTCTCCCCTATTCAACATCAACTGCAACAGTGCTTAGGAACTCCCAAGACATGGCACAAAATAAACATTGCACTTTGCTGTAGCTAGTATTTTCTCATAAAATATTCAAAAATTTACAGGCTTACTACTAAGCACTAAGTTATAAAAAAAGGAATTACAATTCACTGTCATATTAAAGACACCTTTCACCAACTTCAAGCTATTCAGTCCCAGTGACCAGGTCCATTCCATGAAAAGGCTGTTATTCTGCTATCACAGAGCAGACAAAGATTCCTGCTTAGCATGCAGATAAAAGGGATAGGTTATCATCCATAACTACATAATGTTTCTAAGTGAAAGCAGTCATCCTGATTTTTTTCATGCTTATTACTTTTATAAGAATCTTAAAACTGGCCAGGGAAGACTTCAGTTAGTTATCTCAGTGGGTTGAGGCCATAACTCTACCTGCTTTTAAGGTATAGTAAATGAACACTTGCAGAAAGCTATCCTTCAGCTGCCAGAAGACAAGTAGCTCTGGCCATTTCTTTTGAGAGTATGCTTGAGCTAACACCACTGCTGATAGCACCAGTCCTACCTTTGATCCAAACCATTACCTGCCTACACCAAAGCAAAGTTTCATGTGGCTTGAAGACTAAGGGAACCTGATTAAAGCCAGCCTAGCCAAGAAGAAAAACATCTCTGCTTACATTTTGTTCACCTTTATATGTACATACATATTTATACATAGATAAGCAGAGGGTTTTGTCACTTATCAACCCTCCCCCTACAATCTAGCTCAGTTCCAGCTCTATTTTGGTACGTCTGTGTACATATTTTAAAAGCACTATTTAAACAATTAACAAAACTGAAGTGGTGTTATAACTTGTAGAGCAAGATGCTGCACTTTGTTTTAGCAAAAAAATTACAGAACTTGTCTCTTTGGAGAGACCTATAACATGCCTCTAGATGGGAATTCAGAACAGGAATGCAGTATGAATTATGAACCAACTCATGGAGAAGCCCCTCTCAATTATAAGCAGAGATTACAGAGACCTGCACCAATTACATGTCCCAAAGCTACCTGGTGTGAATCCCATTCCATTTCTAATAGCAGCTTACTATGTTGCCATTTACAGTTACATGTATGAGCTCTGATGCATACATTTAAGTCCTTGGCTACAATATATTGGACAATTGAAAAATCTAAAACCAGGCAACCAAAGTTATTCACTGCAGAGATGAAATCAGCAGCAAATTTCTGTTTTGCTGATGCAACAGAATCTTTTCTCTAAGGTACTTAGAAAGCTACAGTTTCAGAGTAAACATTAGTCTTATCTGCATATAAAATACTATCTTAATAATTTGTATTCCCCTGAAAATCTCCTCAGAAGCTGGATAGGACATTCACTTTAGAACTTAGTAAGCTGATCCATTTGATCTTCACAAGCCTAATGTAGAAATATCACACAACAGTTTTATGTGCACTGGGGTTGCAAGTATCTTCTTTTATTTAACATTGTACATTTTGGCTTCCTAGAGCATTGCCTGAAAGTGCACAATAGACTGAGGTCAATCTGATTTAATTTAACACAGTTTCAGCCAGAAACCTACAGTAGCCTGGTTAAAGATACATGAGTTTTAGGCCTGAAATAACGCTGATGATTGTGTAAAGATGATCACATTTAGATTCAAAACTTGTTTCAGTTCTAGTACATCTGCTTTAACAAAGCCATCACAGTTAAGACTGTACAGATAATAGGGTATATATTTCAATACTCAGTGACAAACTGTTTTTAACAGTAATTTCTGTAACATGGCTACAAGAAAGAGTTTTAAGTGAGACTGATTATCACCCCTCTCAGATAGTCTGGTTACTTTCCTATTTTGAAAAGAGTCTTAATCCACCTCCAGGAGTTAAGTTTTTAATTTTCAGTTTCTTTGAACATTTTGCTTAACTGTTCAACTAGTGCTACAAGCGCAGGGTTTCCTCCAAGTGCTTCAATTTGTTTATAGGCTTCAGATTCAAGCTCTTTCAATGTATTCCGAGTGTACTCAAAGGAACCCACATTTTCAAGGTAATGTACACAGTATTTTTTTATATCTATATTCTCTGTCCTTTGACGTAAAATGTTTTGCACCTGAGTACTTTCAGGTCTTGACCAAATTGCATGAATGGTTGGGAATGAGAACTTGCCCTCAGTTAAGTCTTCACAAAAACTCTTGTTTTCACTATATTCTTTGGAGTGCAAGTTGGCATAGTCATCTCTTATTTGGAAGAAGAGGCCAAGCGTGTTAAGGAGTGGCTTTAAGTCTTTTTTATAATTTGAGAACAGTTGCATGAGGCCTACAGCTAATCCAAAGAGACCACCTGTCTTTTGCAGTACCATAGCTTTATATTCGGCTTCTGTAGGACAGGTATAAGTATCCCTCCAGTAAATATCCAAGCCTTGACCTTTATGGAGTTCCAGAAGTTGACGAGTAAAAACTTTAACAGCATCTGGATGATCAAGGGTTAAAACCTTCTCTAAGCCAAGGAAATACACATAATTAGCACAGTTGATTACAGATGGAATTCCATAGATACTGTGTGCCACTGGAAAGCCCCGTCGTAGCTTTGAGTTATCTTCAATATCATCCACAAGCAGGCTTGCATTGTGCAACATCTCTGTCACTTCAATGATAACCTATTACAAGAAGATAAAATTATTAAGTCTCCCACTGTAATTTAAGTTCCAGCTTTGCAAGATCTTATTTAAATTGGATAAGGTTTTAAGGAATTATATTCTCTATCACTGAGGTTCCCCTTTAGACCGCTTGCTTTTACTATTAATACAGATCTATGATTCTCTTCATCAGCCAGTTTGCTCTAAGTCCTGGATCATGTCATCTGTCTTGTGTGTGATGGTTTCAGACTCAAAGTGAACTTTCTCCCTGAAGTGCTCTTGGATGCTCCTCTTCACTGTTGCTACAATTCCAAAATATGTCGTTGTCTAGGAGTCATGCAGTAACTGTTCTTACAAAAGAGGAAAAGCAACACAATGTTGTAACAAGTTTGGATTCACTAACCTGAGATCTCCCAAAGTAATTCTCGAGAGCGTCAGGTATCATCTATTAACACGTTTGTCTTTTGAGCCCTGTTTTGCTAAGTGGAGAGAGTTCATCTTTCTTTCCCTACACTTCGTGTAGCCATCCTCAGCCTGAGCTCCTAAAGGACAGACTATTCTCTGGAAAATTCTTGGCAGAAAGGCAACAGTTACAACTTCTTTTGGGAAGCTTCCTACACACTTACTACTTGTTACTAGGTAGACCAATATCACACACCACCTGATGCAGGCAGTAAATTGCTCAGAACATCAAGCTTGTAGCTGGCCACATTTGACTAAAAGTGAGCCTTAATTTCAAAGCAGGACACTTCAAGAAATTAAGAGTTTTAACACTACATATGGTATTTATTGCACAGCTGCTACGCAAGGAACAGGTATATTCAGCACCTGCCTAAATGGAAATAAATTTCAGCACATAAACCTCCATACTGTAAACTCACTGCAAAACATCTGATTAAGATATGATCTTGAAGCTAATGAACCAATTACACTTGCTAGCTACAAACATTGCACTCAGTCAACATTCATCAAAACAACTGCTTCTAAAAAATACGAAGGCCATCATTAAAGAGCGGCAAGTACCTGGTATGGTCCTATTTGGTGGGTGCTGTAGGAAAGAGGGACTTTGCTGCAAGCATCTTCTTGAGCAGCAAGCCACTTAGTGTTCAGTGACCACTGTCCCAAAGATTAAGCCCCAAAACCCAGAAATCTAATTGTCTGTCCAAGATATGACTGCAAGAACAAGCTACTTAAGAAACACTAATGACTCATCTACGAGTTAGAAGTGAGCCCTGCTTTGTCCTGTAAAGATATGTTGTTACCCACTGACTTTAAATCAGATGATAGAGTACTTATTGAAAACAACTTCTTGTACCTGTTTGTCTGAATATTCTTTTAGTCCATTATGTCATTCTCAGAACTATCAGGAAAGTTTCCATGTATTCTGTGAATTCTTTGAATAAGCCTATTCTAGCTTTTATCTTGCTAATCTATTTCCTATCACTGTCAGTTTCATGAACCCATGAACTTTAGCAGCTTCTAGACATTTAAGGTTTAACTGAAATTGTGCTTCATGGCTCTGTGTGCTTCAATTAAGTTACCTTGTCAACTTCAGAAAAGACAGTGTCAAAATGCTTCAAAGTTGAAAGTAAGGAGCAAAAAAGTTCAGAGAGCAGAAAAAGCTTACTTTAGACGACATTGTGAAGTAGCCTGAAGAGATGAAAAGACTGCTCTTCATAATGAGAGCTGAAGGACCAACACAGAGCATTATGCTTTCTTACAACCTAAGCCTCTCTAGTCAGTGGCTGCTGCACTATCACTCCAACACACAGATTTCCACCTCCTTACCTTCAATAGCTTTAAAATTTGCTTGGGCTTGTACTAGGCCATTTCAGTGCCTTCATTGTTTAAAATCACTTAAACCACTTTGCTACTTCAGGACTATGAAGTGTCACTCTTAAGCCACCCTCCTAAAGAAGACTCATTCACAAACTCTGAAGGCACTTCTATCAACAATTAATGAAATTAACTAGGGACCAGCTGGGTAAGTGTCAAAAACCATAATTGGTTATTTTAATTCCTTACATTGTCTTGAATACAGAGAATCTTTTGCACTCCCTATGTGCAGTTTAGCAAAACTGTAGTCTAAGAGGATAATTTCTCATTTGCCAAGCCACAGGGTTTAAATACACAGCTGTGCATCTTGCACAGATTTTTCCAACAGAAAAGCAAAAGGGAAGGAGAATTCCTTGTCTAATGCTTCTCATCAGGGACTAAGGACTCTAGACTGTATGGTAAGATCACGACAGTTTTAGGTGCAGAACAAGAAGTAGTTAACTGCTGTCTTTGATATTCTTGTATCAAAATCATAAGATCCTATTTTCAACCACCATATTTGTGTAGTTTACAAGGGAACTGTCTAGTTTCTTTCATAAGTCATTGAAAACTCACTGTTAATAACCATTATGTTAAGTGGATAACAATGGGAACTGCTTATGTACAACTTAAAAGGTTTAAGTACAACTTGGAAAGAAGTAACTATTCCACATAGGACAAGTCATGGAAGTATTTTCTTTCGTGTACATTACAGTAAAGCTCTGCACTGAAGTTATTTTTCTGAAAGTTTACTTTAATATATTCAGAAAGTAGTACATTTAAGATTTCTGATTATCTATGCTATGTAAGAGAATCATCTGTTATCAGCAGTCCTGGAAGAAAAATAATAGTCCTTTAAAAATAATTAGCCAGTACCTGTATTTTATCTTCTGGGACATTCAGCCAGTGATTAAAGGCCTGTGACAGTTTGGTTCTCACTTGCTTACCTACAATAAAAATATTATAGGCATTTATTAAAAAAAAAATCACATGAAGTGCATTATTAATGACAGTTTGTCTTAACAATTAAAGCTGATTTGAGACCAGTAAGCTGATCAGTATGATCACCTGAAAGTGGAAAAAATCTATCATAGTAAAGCGTGTAGTTTGTTTCCTCATTGTATAAACATCAAGTATCAGCAACTTCAGTTTTAAACATTTCATATTAATACACAAAGCACATTCACAGGTTACTGTATTCAGTTAAACTCTAAACAAAAATCTGAACAGAACATTCTAAACAGAACAGAACTTTCCAAGAATTCAGACATTTACCTTATACCTGAGAAGTCTACCCATGAATAATAAAAGTGTTTTGCTTTGGCCAAATGTAGTTTGGTAGAACCAAGCAGTCACCTTGTTTCATATGAGTTAAAGACAAGTTCAAAATTCCAAGTTCAGTGTTAAAACAAGCCTTACTATTCAATCCAGATACATTTTACACAACAGCTAATTTTAATAAAGTTAACCTATGTGCCTGTAAGTTATTGATGACAGCTTTAATAAATTTCTAGGAGTTATGTACGAATATTTCAGTGTCTACTGACGATCAATATGAAATAAAGTCACCCCCTACCCACACTGAGACAGCGCTGTTCTGAACTTTGAGACTCAGCTGTGCACAATATCTTCAAATAACTGCAAGACAGGTTTAGACAAACAGCTCTCCATATGTAGCTCACATCAACAAGGCCTTTGGAAAAAGTTAAGTAAATTTCAAAGCAGTGCAACTTAGACAGGAGGTTCCATATTACCTATCTCAATATCTACAGAAACATAACTTAATGATTCTGTAATATTAGTCCTCATGTTGATCACACCATCTTGCCCATAGCACTGAAAGAATTTCAGTATTTGAATATCTCCCTAAGGCTTCTCTATTGCTGTGTGACCAGCACATATAGAACAGAATAATAAAAATGGGTAGGTTAACTTGCACTGATGTACTCTGGAGAAACTGGACTGAGGATTTCTCCTTTTCTAATTAAGTCACCAACAGGGCAGCAATAGCTTTGTGGTTTGGGCTCTATAACAAGGGTGAGAAGCTTCAATTTTTGTCGCAGTTCTCAAAGACTTCCACTGCTTCGCATCACCACCATCTTTTAGTTTTCATGAAAAGATGCTTCTTTCCCCATCCCCCTGCCCCCAAAAGCTTTATCCTGTGGCTCTCTCTCGTATGTCCTCTTACCTGGATATACACTGTCATTGGCTTGTGTTCTCCATTTTTGTTTTGTGCTCATTTTTAAATACTAATAGCTTTCTGCAGGAGGGAAGGCTTGTTTTGTCTCTCGAACAGCAGAACAGCTATTTTGAACTCCCCATGTCAGGCTCGCTCTCTATCAGGAAAGTACATGGCTGGTTCAATTTTTTTTTTTTAACCTTTTTATTTAAATCAATAATTTGCTGACTCAGAAGTTCATTATTTTAACACAGGTAACCAGAGCTCAAGTTTAAATACAAAATTAGAGTAATACACAAGAGGTTAAAAATCTTACAGTTAATTAAGCACCACTGCTCATTCAAGTTAGGCTTGCTTCTGACAACAACTCCAGATCAGTTCCCTGATGACTTACTCCACGCTTCTGACCACCAGTACTGCACAAGGGAGGGTCAAAATGCCCTGCAGCAGAGGTTCAATAATTTATTTTAAAAGAATTGCATGAGTTAACTGGGGAGAAAATATTGCTTAAAAACATTGAGAACAAGTGTTACAAACATCTGCCAAACTGTATGGTCTGCCAGTAAAGTATTAACAGATATTTCAGCACATCCATAAAGAAAACTACTCAGAGATAGTATCGCATTAAGGAAGCGTACCTTACCTACAGCTCTTTATTAACTTCTAAATTATGTTGATACAGACAACATTACTTTTTTACATTAGGCAGCTAATTCTGTTTTTCTGAATGTGTTTCCTAGAAAACATGCTTATGGAATGTTGGATGCTCAGCAACAAGGGTTATTTCATCCTGAGGAATGTAATTACTAGCACACTCTCTAAATGACATGCACAATGGATTTAGCCACTTCAGTTCCTTAGTACAGACAACATTTGATTTGTTAGACTTTTCTATCTTGACTAGCAAGGCTGCCTAGACACTGTCTTCAAGGAAAAACCACTATCTGTTTAGTGAAACATTCATGTTTACTTTTATAGGTGCAAATTTGCTTGCGTGAGCCCCTTCAAATAAACATTATTGCTACCTAAATGCTATTTTATCTTGTTCTTTAGTCAATCCTACTCAGTCTATGGGATATTACAGCAATTTTCTCTACAGCCATGCTATGATGGCAAAAGACCAAACTCTAATACTGGTCTCAAAAGCCTAGATGCAGAAGCCACAATTCCTTGTCACACCTTTCCTCTCCTCAAACTAGACAAGACAACAAGCTGGGGACACTAGGAAAAAATTAAAAGGAATAAAACACTGGCAGAATTGTCCAGTTTAACTGTCACATGTCACTGCTCTGTTAATTGTTCCAAGCAGGCTATTATAAACTGAAGAATATAGATGTCTACCTTCCAAAGTTAGAAGCTCTACCTACTGTATAGAGCTATAAAAATAGTCATTACTGCACCAAGCTTTTATCAAAGTTATGCTAAATGCATTTGGTTTAATCTGCTTAAGATCCCAATATTTCCCAAATCAAACAGCAACTATGGAAAACTTTTCTCCTTAGTAATGCTGGGTGGAAAAGGTGAGAAAAAAATATTCAGAACAAGAGATTCACTCTGATGAAGTTCCTTCTACAGATAAGAATGTAAAATCCTTATCCTTGAAACACTTGCACTCTTGCTGCATTTAAGTGACCACAAACTATGCCCTTAGGGCAGCACCTCACTTACAGTGAGGGTACATAAAAGAGGGCTAGAACAGCATGGGAAAGAGCAGAGGGACTATTAACCTAGCCCTCATTAGAGCCTCACTAAGCTAATTCAACTCATTACCCCAGCAGAAAACCATCTGCTTTTTGCTAGGTTAGCTTTCTGCCAGCTTTATGTACTGAGTCAGCTTATGAAGTGGGTCTGACAAAGTTAGTACAGGGTAAGCAGCAGATGCTGAGAGCCAGGGCAAGGGGGCATTGCCCTTCTGGAGGAAGCAAGCTACTATATTACCTCAGCTATATTGTACATTTTCATGTTTAGCTCTGTCCTCTGATAGATTAGGGATAAATGGATATATTCCCTGAGCAAACCTCCCCACACAGCTACACCACCACTACAGACAGCACAGTGAACTGCAGGAAGACAAGCAAACATATATTACAAATATACATTTTTTAATCTAGGCAGACACATGTGACAGATTAATGTTACTGTAGAATTGTTTAGCTTAACTCCCCTGTTCAAAATAGGGTTAACTAGTCCAGGGCTGTGATCCTGATTTTTGCCTTGATCCTTCTTCTCAGAATCCTGAATGCCACCATTCCATGGTCACCACAGCCAAGGTTGCCCCCAGTCTTCAGGTCCTAACCAATTCTTCCTCGTTTCTAAGTGTGAGGTAAAACATAATGCCTTCCGTCATCAGCTCCTTGACACCTGTGTTAGCAAGTGTTCATAAATGCACTCCAAAAGCATCCTGGATTGCCTGTGCCCTGCTGTGTTGCTGCTTCTACCAGACACTGAGGTAGCTGAAGTCTCTCATGAGGACCACAGCCTGTAAATGAGGCATCTTCCAGCTGCCTGATGGCCTCATCTACTTCCTGCTCAGGTGGTCTGTAGCAAAGATGCACTATAGCATCACTGCTATTGATCTGCCCTCAGATGCTTACCATCTGACTGAAGGCAGAGCCCCATGCAGTTCAGCTGCTCTTTCACATAAAGGCAGCTTCCACACCTGGCTATCCCAGCCTGCCTCCCTAGGCAGGGCACATCCATCCACTGCAGCACCCCAGCTGTACAAGCTCTCCTACTGCAGCCCTGCAGCTGCATGCAGACCTCCAGCTCCTCCTGTTTATTCCCCATGCTGTATGCATCTGTGTGGAGGCACTTCAGAAAGGCACCCAGTCCTGCATATTCCCCAGAAAAAGTGAAAGAGCTTCCCACATCATGCTGTCCTGTTCATACTTCCATGTTTGATTGCATACACCTGGGATGGGCTGCCTTGAGCTCTGCTCTATTGACTGAAAGGTGTCTCTTGCCCAAATCAGTCTACACTATTTGTTTGCAAGTTCACCATTTCCTTTATTGATTGTGGGTAGTCGTTCCCCTCTACTGTAATTTCTAGTTTAAGCCCCTTCTCACCAGGTTGCCCAGCCTGTTGGCAGAAACAATTCTGCCCTGACTTGGGCAGGTAGATGCTATCTCCTCCTGGTAGTCTTTGATCTACAAAGGGACCCCCCCAGTCATAAACTGCAAGTCTCTATCAATATCAGCTATGCAACTAACCAGTTGCTGACAGGCAGGATCTGTCTGTTCCTCTTCATGGTGAGAGGAAGGGGTTGAGGATCACAGATAAAAGTCACAGATAAAAGTCCCGAGTTCGGAAGAGGTGATCCTTGAATATTAGCCAGATTTCTTGGGCCCCTCCTCCCGCCAGGACTTTATCCCATGGTATTCTAGCAAGCATATCCCTGAAGGCCAGCTATATGACTGTAAACGCTCACTGCCTTACCTGTTACTCAGTATAGTTCTCCACAGGTACACCACTTCTACCTGCCTAGTTTAAAAGGAATCTCCCCTTTTGAATGTCACAATTTCTGCATACAGAGAAATGTATCTTGTCTCTTAACCTCTCCAAAATGTAAAAGTGGACAATCAGATTTATGATACTTTAGCAGGATAGGATATTAAATGCTTGCAACTGTCAGTAAGTATAACGTCAGATAAGCCATCAGGACAGAGTGATCAGGGTTGACCTCACTCACAACAAAGTACAGGAATTTAGCCTTAAGAGTCAAGGTGGGAAAGTTAAGTGTGTATGCTAGATACATTCATTTCAAGTGAAAGGTAACTGAAGAGCTATTAGTCAAGCACTTTTGCCTATGGAAGCTTTTTTTGGAACTTTTTGCCTGTTGTATATTTCCTGTTGGGAAGCAGAGCTTTTTCTGTGGCTACCTTAAAAAATAATTAGCAGCTAAAGATGTAGAGGTGTTACAGTATACCTTAGTTACACTAATTAGACAATCTAACCAAACAAAAAGCACACTTAAAGATGGCATTGGAGGAAAGTAAATTTCTTCAAGATCAGCTCTTAGAAAGCTCTGTGGAATATCATAGACTCATTCTTAAGGTAGTTCTCTAGCAAAGCCACCACCCAGTTCAACATACACAAATTTTTAATACTCTGAGGAAACAGGAAACAAACTTTCTGGCATTAAGAAGGCATGTTACTGCCAAATTCTTTCCTTTTCTTATTTTTCAACTCAAGTAGTGGTAACTGCCAAGTCAAATTAAATCACTAATGTAGACAAGACAACCCTGGATATTTGTAGAGATTAATAATGAAATTCATTATACACAAGAATAATGAATTATGACCTGCTGATATACAGGTCTTGCTGCAGATGTGCAAAAGCCACATAGCACTGTGCCTGTGATTCATTATGCTACTTGTTTAGACAGAAGGTCTTCTACCCCAGTCAGATATAGTTTTGCTCAGAATTATTTTCCTTAATATTTACTGTCTTTTGTACCTTCCTTAACTCCACCAGTATGCAATATAAGCTAGACAGAAGGTAATAATGCAACAGTCCCAATAACAAAGTAGTTCTGCCACTATTTTTACAAAATTAATTACTTTGATAGCTTGTATGGTCTTCCTTACACTTTAGGTGTACTAGTAAAAGCCACAGCAAACAATCCGACTGTTTAGTCAGCAAAGAGGCTTCTGAGAGGCATATCCATACAGTAGTTCTCTATCAAACTGCCCCCTGAATTCTGCTAACACAGGTCCTGTTCAAGACTGAAAACTTCACTTGAATGTGTTGCTAGTGACCTGATACCCCACAAGAACTGGTTGATCCTCTGGCATGTGAAGTAATCCAGGGACAGCCAAAACTGGTCATAAGAACACCTGGCTCTACACAAACAAGGGAGAATAAATTACACAGAAGAAACAGGCTTTAAAAAAACCCAAACAAAACACAACCCATTGAGTCCAGTAAAACAAGCAGGTAAACTCAAGGCTGACAATGTTTTGCTCTTAAGAACAGGATCAAATCTCAGTACTTGCCCTTATCAGTTTTAAAAAGCATCAAGCCAGCTACTCTGAATGGAGAGCAAAGTAACTGAAGTACTACTTATACTGCAACAGACTCAAGAGCTATTATACCAATCTCACCAAAAAGGGTGGTTCTACAAGAAGACAAGAACAAATATTGAAAAGTGTTACTTTTAATTGCTCTTAAATTCACAAATCAAGAACGGATAAACTTACACTTCCCGAGACAAAAGTTGCTATAAAACCAATTTTGATATTTAATTTAAAAACAACACAGTACAAAGAAACTTGCCTGGTAGTTGAAGTAAATACTGGTATGGCTCTAGGATTCTTTTGGATGTTTCATCCATCCCATCCATTTCTTTATTTCATAAGAGGTAGCTCACTGTTAAAGAAAGTGTTATTAACGCTATTGAGATGAAAAATGAGGGAAGTAAAAAATAGACGCATACAATTAACAAAGAGTCAGCTGACTTTAACGTTAGATACAAATACTCCAATTTTGAACATGACACCTCCAGTTAAGACTACTTTCACTACATAAAGTTTCTTTTCTAAATGACATCTGGAGAACAAGCATATGTATTAAGTAGTTTTCTTTAATGATTCATGAATGGTTTCAATCAACTCCTAGACTTTGTTTGCTCTTTTATGTATTAAAGGGCTTAGAGGATAGAGAAGTATTTAAACATTAGCATTCACAACAATGATGCTCCATTGTAAGTCTTTAGAGAAGACACTTAGCCCATACAAAACCTCATATGACTAACCTGATTAAATGTCCCTAAATGCTTTCCCCATACAAAAGCAGAGACTCCTAAGAGCAGAAAATACACCTTACACCAAGGAAACCTAAACAAGCTGAACACTAGCTTCAGCCTTCTGATAGAATTCTTCATTCCTGTTTTAGAAGGCAGAACAGAAATATATCATTTTCATACCTCTGTTTAAGCATACAGACATCTTTACACACTTCCCATATGCTATATACATCAGACTTATGATAAATCTTTTAGGATCCATTCCCTACACAGCCCAACAGTTTTGTATTGATTATGCTTCAGTTCACATACGTTAGGTCATCTATATATGCTTTTTTTCCCAGATTGTTTTCTAGAATAGATTTTCTGTCCTTTCACCTCTAGCCTGCTGCACTGCAGATGCAGCAGCTCAAAACAATTTTTCTAATGTCATTTTAAGACAGGAACTGCAGCAGTAGCATAAAGTCTCATGCTACTTCAGCATCATTTCTCAGCTACTTAGCTAGCATCCTGGAAACAATGTACTTTTTGCCCCTGGAGCAACTGAATAGTTTTTAAATAGTTATTTTTATGGATAATTTATAAGTGATATTTATAAGTATGGACTGATGCATTTTTAATGTAGGTACATTAAGGGGAGTGGTTAACATGAGTGGAATAAACTGTTTTCCACACTTGCTCAAAATAATGCAGCAACACTTTCCCATCAAAAGCTGAGAAGAGGAGCACTAAGATAATTGCTTCCTCTTAAGCTACCTGCACAAACTACCTCAACATTCATGACCTTTCTCTTTCAGGACAGCTCAATCAGTTCCTGTCTACTCCCATTCCCACCCTCCACACCCAAAAGTATTTGTAACAGTCCAAACTTGGAAACTGATCTGCACTAATAACTATTTTCCAAGCTTAGGTTTGGATTAATTCCTTTATTTGCTTCACAGCATATGTTAAGCAAATGTATGAGCACTTCAGGGACAAGAAAGGCTATTTAAACAAACAGCTGCCAACAAAATGCTCGACTCCATCTTTTGGGAAAGTTTTGCATAGTTTCTTAGCAGTAATGCCACAATAAGCAATTTCCACCTTTTCATCCTACCCCCTGGTGTATCAGAACAACTAGCAGTCAGGCCACAGAGTAATCTAAACACGATTTGACACCCTTGACTCCCTATTTTGTTTCAGCTTGTTGGTATAACTGAAGGGACAGGAACTGCTTTTAAGCCAGCACTATCAGAGACCCAGCTGTCAAACTGTACCCTTACATATCAAGGATAAGTCTCAAAGGACATCAGTGAAGCAGAGAAATCAAAAAGATTATCACAGTCCACCCCCAAATGTTTAAGCAGAAAGAAGCTGGTAGAGACATAAGGACACACTATCAACTTAACAACCCTCCTCTGACTATTATTTGTGAAAAAGCCACACAGATGGTTTAGAATTGAAAGTGCCCAGCTATCCAACAGAGCTGGGAAGAGATCTTAGGGTTGGAATTGCTTCTGTGTAAAAGTTTCTGCTTAAAAGTAAATATTAGAGTTTTTCCTCTCCCCTCAGGGAATTAGGTTTCTTGCCTGTCCGTAGGACACTAAGACAATATTCAGAATCCCCAACTAACTTGAAATTCACTAGTATTACACAGCATCAAACTAAATACTTCCATCTTTTAGTACAAAACTAGTAAGAGTCCAACTGAAATGCTGGTTATCAGCAGAAAATTAGTACTTCTCCCACAAGTAACGCGTTGTTTTTTGTTTTAAATAAAAGGGTGGCAAAAAAGCTCTAATAGACAAAGAGTGGGTGGCAACTTAGCTTAAATTACCACAGTTAAACTTTTAGACCACTATGCCACCTTTAAAGGTGACCTCCATAAGGAAGAGAGAAACAGCCTGATTATTCAGACAGCTATGTTTCTAACACACCCAAGGAAACAAGAACAGTGGGCAGAAACTCCTCCAAACTTATACAAAGAAAGGGACACTTGATAAAAACAATGTGTAAATGAAGTTGCTTTTAAAGGCCACTAAGAAAGAATTCTATATGAGACTTGGAATAGTTATCACACTTGACACCCTTGGAAAACGCTTGTTTCCTACCTAGGTGACTGACCAATTTACTACACAAGTTACACTCTTACAGAAAGTCTTCTCAAGGAAGACATTTAGAGACAAGATCTCCGTCAGCACCTCCTAAGAAAAAGTAAATTTGCCAGGAATTAATCAATCAATGAAAGGGAATGCAAAGCCTTTTGTTAGTGAAAGTGCAAGAATTGACTGCACATATGCTTATTCAGAAGATTAAAGCAGTTAAGGCCCTTTTGCCTTTTAAACCCATATGCAGACTTGCTGCAATTCAATTCATGCATGACTAAGTCATTTTTCCAGTTATTTCTCAGTATCCCCACATAAGCATACAGAATATTCGTTATGGGCACAGGCCATGCAATCATAACAGAGAGTCCATAGAAGTGTCTTTTGGACTGCAACAAGCCTCCTCTCTAATGATCTCTTTGAAAACACACAAGACACTGGAATAAGATGCCGACATGCCTTCCATAAGCTGGGACTACTCTAAATCTATGCCTAGGAGCTTTCTAGAGAGGATGCAAGTAATAATTTTAGGTTACATGTAAAGAAAAATCTTCACTTTGGGACTTTGTAAAACAGCTCCATCCCTTCTGTCCCATTCTGCAGAATATTTTCCTCTTCCTGCAAATTAGGGAAATATGATCACAGAAATAGTACAGGTTAAACATACAGACAGTATTTTTAAAAAGCATCATCATCTCAGTGGCTCCAACCACAGTACAGTTACACAGAAAACCACCAAAGGAGCAGAGAGCTGTAGTACAAAAGAACCATCCAGAAAGTTCTTCAAATCAGCTCTATCACAGAATTTAGTGCACCAAGACACCGGTTCATTGCAACCAGTGAGGAAAGAAAAGACTAGATATGGGCACGTAGGAATAAGAATGTCTGTTTCAGAACGAATACACAAAAACAGTTGTGAATGTGTATTGTTTCAGAGGCTAGCAAAGCTCTTAATCCAAATGTAATTTGGGCAGGATGCTTGTCACCTTAGTCCACATTCTCATTCTAATTAGCAGAGTCCTCCTTACAACCCCTCCTAGTCTGACACCAAACAAAACCTCGCACTCAACTTAAGGGTAGGCAACTTCCCACAGGTGAAGGATAGCGACACACTTTCCCTGAAGATGCAGCCTTTCACTGCTGCAATTTCAACCCTAACGCCAGAGCACCAAAAACATGCTGTTGCTGGAACTGTGCTTCAATTTTAATAGGATTTCCAGATATAATTGAGCATGAATGCTACAGAAGCCAGACAACAACCAATCCCTGGGCTGCCAAAGTCCTCACACCATGCTGTGACAGGAGGGGTTTCTAAGCTGACCCGAGGACAGAAAACAAGGCAACAGAAACCGTGACTATTTCTAAATCGCTTCTCAGATTAAAATTTACATTTCACAAAGAACATCAAGTTGTTACCTGGCTTGCAGATGCCTAACCACCACCCAAAACACCATGGCCAAACCAAAGGAAATAAGGTTCCTTTTTCGGAGTTCAATGGAAGGGACGTAAGCGCGACGGAGGCGGCAGAGCCTCTATAGCTGCCCGCACAGCCCCAAGGCAAGCGGCTCAGCCTCGCCAGCGCCATTTTAGACAAAGCGAGACCGAGAGCTCCTCGCTCCCCCTGCCCGCCGTCCACCCTCCTTCGCTGATCGGCGCCGTCGGCAGCCGGGCTCAGCCGGCGAGGAGCGAAGCAGCGCCCGGCGCAGCCCCGGCCCCGAGCGCTCAGTCAGTCAGTCCGCCCGCCCCAGCTCTACCGCCCGCCGGCGCCGCCCAGCACTAACGGCGGCCACCGGCTCCGGCCCCACTTCCCCTCAGCCCCTTCCCGGCCCCCTCCGGGCAGCCCGCCAGCCCTTCCTGGGCGGGGCGGCCACGGGACCCGCTCCCCCGCAGCCAGGTTCACCCGCGCTGCTGGACCCCTCACAGAAAGGAAGGACCGGCTCCTCTGAGAGCGCACCCGCCTCCCCCGCCCGGACACCGCGCCTCCCACCAGCAACGGCCGGCTAAGGGACAGGCGGCACGGGGCAACCCCGCGCGCCTCGCCTCAGCCCGGGCAGCCACCGCTCACCTCACCACCGCCTCTGCCAGCCGGAGCCGCACCCGCTCCCCCGAGCGGCCTCCGCTCCAGTAGCGGCAGCGGCGCTCAGCAAGAGGAGCACCGCCCCCTTCCGCTCCGCCAGGCGCCACCTTCCCCTCTTGGGGGAAAATGCGCCACCAGCGCCCCACTACGCCGGCGCCAGCCATGCCCCCTCAGCTTATTAGCATTCGGCGAGGGCCCCGGCCCCTCGCGGCGGCCGCGCGCGGTGCACCCTGGGAGATGTAGTCCGCCCGCCGCGCCGAGCCGCTTCTTCAGCCGGTACGAGCGGCGAGCGAGAACAGCGCTACCCATGAGCACCCTCGGCGCCAAGCCTCAGTTTCCACAGACGTCGAGAAAAATGATGTCAGTATTTCCGATGCGGAGGCCAATGGGGCTGAGGGAAGGGCGGGCTCTGCAGGCCGGGGCCCAATGGAGGAGGCGGGGAGAGGGGCGTGTCCTGATCTGTCTGTCAGTCAGTCAGTCGGTCGGTGTGGGAGGGGGAGGGGGACCGAGAGGCTCGGAGCCGAGCAGTCACCGTTGCCACCGCCGGGTCCGCGCTGGACGGATCGGCCTTTCCGCACGCCGCGCGGAGCCGCTGCGAGCAGAGCCATTGCTGGAGTGTTCAGCGGGGGCTGAGGCTGGCCGAGGGGACCCGAAGCTGAGAGGAGGCTTCGCCCCGTTCCCTTCCCTCCCCCCCGCCTCGGGTCGGGGGAGCAGCGGGCGGGCGGGCGG
>VZTO01009709.1:5630-16000 GCA_013400615.1 Syrrhaptes paradoxus
GTTCCCGTGCCGGCCTGCGGGCAGGCGCTGGGGCACAGATTTCCTTGGCAACACAAAAGGCTTGGCTCTGCTAGAGGTCACAGCCTGTGTTAGGCCCCTTACCCTGAGCTCTGCTGAGCTCCTCTTCTGGGAGAAAGCCGTGGGTCGTTGTACGTGGAGAGTTGTGACGATCCGTGGTGGTCCCTGCACCGCCAGAGCTCTGGTACCAGATCTGGAAATTGAAATCACGGGGCCAGCAGCCGGGCTGGTGTGGCTCAGGTCTAGGGATGGGGGCATGAAAGATTTTTGTTTCCAAGCAATCACTCTTTTTGGATACTTTACATATGTGAGATATTTGATTGCTGGAATTTTGTTGGAGTCTTGTCTTTTCTGGAAGCCATTAGTGCACATCCCGATTTTAACCCCATTTGTTTTTAGCCATCAGCACCCTCAGCGCTGCCTGCACAGTCACACCTCTACGTACCCACCTGCCTTCTTGTTGTGTGTACAGGACTGGAGACCCACAGAGGGGCCACGGGGTGTAGGTTAAATCCTGCGCTACAGCTTCCAGGGCACACGCTGACCCTTCTCACCAGCACCAGTGTGGGAAATGAGAGTCGGGGGAAGCGGGGAAGGGAGCTTGCTGGGTGCCAGCAGCACACCTCTTCTGAGTTCCTGAAATTCAGCCACTGAAAGCACGGCAATGTTTAGGACAATTTGTCTCATAGTGCACATACACATCTTCTCCCCTCCCAAGAAACTTTCAGGGTTTGAACATCTCTTTCTCCCTGTTGTAACTGGATTCAGGCAGATGGGGAGATGGGAACAGGGATGGTGCTCATGGCGAGGCTGTGGGGCAGAGTGGCTGGTCTGGCTGGTAGCGGTTCGTGCTGCCGTCTGCCTTTGATCAGATCACTCCTGAGGAGGTAAAAGTGTTTGCGGGGTTAGGAGTCAGCCAGGCTCCAGCTTGGCCTTGGCTGGTGGGAGGGGAGGTCGGAGACCGTGGTCCTGCGTGCTGCTGTCCCCGGGATCCTGCAGCTGCTGGCGGTTCTCCGAGGTTCTGCCGGCCTCTCGTGGCTCCTGCTGCGACGAGGGAGGTGTTTGTCATTTACCTTCCCTGGCGTCTCCCTGTACAGCTGCTCTGCAGATGGGATGTTTACCGGCTGTTTGTTCCCAGCAAATAGGTCAGGAACGGCGCGTAGCGAGGACGCTGCTTTGATGGGGAGCGAGCATCTTGGTGCAGCTGGAGAGTGGGAGCGTGAATGTCGGCTGCGCTGCTTCCTGCACCAGCGCTCCTCCAGGCTTTCAGCTCTGGACTTTGGACAGTGTGACACCCCGCTAGATTCGCTATCTTCTCTGTAGGGAACACATTTTATTAGTCCAGTTTGCTTTGCTGTAGCTTTATGGCAGTTCCTTGGTGTGAGCCAGGGCAAGGGAGCAGGTGCTGGGTGAGCCCAGCCCAGCCTGCGCCGGCAGAGTCCGTGCCTCGCAGCGGCAAGTGCTGGATCTGAATGCGGAGGGGGCGGTTCTGCCGCAGGTTTGGGTTGTCCTGCTCTTGTGGTGGGTTGTCTTTTGTTGAGGTTTGCTGTATTCCGCCTTCGAAATGTTGGGCAGCCTTCTCCGGGCTTTGTGCTGAGGAGGGAGTGGTTGAAAGCCACGGGAGTGTTTCTGTTTCTTTCAGTGTGCTTTGGAGCCTCGTCACCCGTTGGTGCTCTGTTCGGTTGGTTTCCCCGCGGTGCAGTTCTGGCAATGGTGTTGGTTTGTGGTGGCCGTGGTTCGCAGGACCTTACGCAGTGCTGGGGCCTGCGTGTGTCCCCCGTGCTTTGGCCAGGACACGTGTGCTGCACAGATGCTGGTCTCGTGCACAGGAGATTGTTTGTGCTGCTGCCTCCGCTGTGTTCCCCTCTTGTTACAGTAGTGCTGAAACTGCCTGATTCTGCCCTGCTTTGTTGGTGGTGCAGGGCCGCCGGAACTGGAAAGCTCTTGTCCACTCGCAGATCCGTTTGTCCAAGTTAATCTGGTGTCTTTAGGGGCAAAGGAGAGATGGTTAAAACTGGGGAGGCTGTAAACAGGCCGAGGCTGGTTGGGCTGACGGTCTCTGCTCTCTTCCTCGCTGTGCAGGCTCTCTTCGTGCTCTTCATCCTGGCGTACATTCACATCGCCTTCTCCCGGTCGCCCATTAACTGCCTGGAGCACGTGCGAGATAAATGGCCGCGCGATGGCATCTTGCGGGTGGAGATACAGCGCAACTCCAGCCGAGCCCCCATCTTCCTGCAATTCTGTGGGGTCGACAAGTTCCCAGGAATGGTCGTTGAATCTACAGCTGAGGAAGAGGAGGAGGAAGAGGAGGAACTGACAATGGATATGTTTGAGAACAGCTCTATCAAGGTAAAGACACGTTCCTTATGTGTGGAGGAGGAGATGGGAACCTGGGTGTTGGTTTGGGGAGAGGTGGTTTGTCAGTGCAGTCATCTCAGTGTGCCACTGTCCTTCTGTGATCCCAAAGTCACCTGGGATCCGAGAGCGTTCCTGGGCTCTCCCGAATCTCCACGTTAGCCTCTGATGGTTTAAGACAGAAATTAAAGTCTGGGGAAGGGGCCTCTCTTGTCCTCCTGTTGGCAGCTGAGGCCTTCCCTGGGGGCACTTCTGCCGGAGCTGAGGTGACTGCTCACAGGACTTTCCCTGTCGTGGTTTTCCAACAGTTTGAGCTGGATATCGAGCCCAAGGTGTTCCTCAAGCCTTCCCGGGTGAGCAGCACCGAGGCGCTGACCCACAACGAAAGCCAGGAGTTCTCGTTTAGTGAAGCGGCCACTAAAGGTATGCAGCCTCTGAGGGAGACTGTGTCCGAGTTTGAGATGCTAGCCAGAGCAGGTAAAGACCACTGACGCTGCTGCCTGTGCTCCCCTCCCCTGCCCCGTGCCCCTTCCCTGCACGTCTCCTTCCTCCTGGCTCCCCTGGGCATGTGCACAGTGACTGTGACGTCTCCCCTGCTGTGTTCACCTGTGGTTCATCCTGTCAATGCTAACTGCAGGGAGGGAGACTGGCGTTGGGGGTTGTCTGGGCTGTAGAATTTCCTGAAGCCACTTGGTCTGACAGCTGCCTCCCCTCACCTCTTGTAAGATACGCTGCGGCAGTTTGAAAGATCAGGGGTTAAATTGCTTGGCTCTGACTTAGCAGGAGGTTTGGCCTTTCAGAAATGATGTATCAAAAAGCAGCTATTTTGAATGTTTCTTTAAAAAAACAAAACAAAAAAACGCCAAAAAACAAGAAAGAATTTTCAGGCACCACAATTTTTTTTTACAGCTGTAATTGCTCCTGCGTAGTTTTGAGATGTGTCGTGGCACCAGTGGCCTCTCTGCTGGGAAGTGCAGTGCTCTTGCCCTGTGGAGTGTTCGCTTGGTGTTCCGCAGCTGCAGGGTGTATTTTCCTGCCGTTCCCTGAACAACATAGAAAGCAGAAGTTGGACAGAGCCAGAGCTCTAGGCCTAGGGCTCCCCAGGGGAATACGTGAGCAGGTTCTGGACAATGCTCAACAGCTTGGAACTGCTGCCCAGAAGTTTCACATGAAAGACTAATGTCAAGGGAACAAGCTGCGATTTCCAATAATTTGTATTGATTTGTTTTAAATTGGTTGAAGGAAGCCTGGAGCCTGTATTTGCAACTGATTCTTTTCCAGAACGCGGTGGGAGGAAGGGAGGAAATCCAGAGGTGCTGTTTCTTTTGGCAGTTGTTTGCAAGCCCTGGTGCTGAGCCTCCCTTCCCGCCCTCTCTTGCAGTGTGGCCGCAGGAGGAGTACATCGTGGAGTACTCGCTGGAGTACGGGTTTCTGCGCCTGTCCCAGAGCACGCGCCAGCGCCTCAGCATCCCCGTCATGGTGGTGACGCTGGGTGAGTGAGGGCGTGGGGAAGTTCTCTGCAGAGGCACCTTCCTCTTTAGTCGTGTGGAAACTCTTTGTAACAGTTGATGGCGCTCATTTTCCACCTGCGAGAGCTGCTTTATGCACCTTCGTTGCCTGAGTAGGTCATGCTTTCCAGGAGGAGCAGTCTGAAATGGTGGAGCCGGTTTCAGTGAGCCCTCGTGTTTTGTCCCGCAGGGTTTTCTCATGGTGTTGATGATCCAGGTTCAGTGTGGAGCAGCCACAGCGCAGTTAGAGCCCCGTGGCGAGAGCGATTGTGCACATGTCGGGGCCGATCCTGAGCAGATCTGCTTGGCACTGTCTCAATGTGCTGCTGTGCCCCTTAGCACCAGCAGACCATTTTCCTGCGGCAGCACTCTCTTCTGCTGGCATTTGCTCCATTAAAACCTGTCCAAGTCAGGTCCCAAACCTTCTTAAGCCTGTGAACTTAATTGATCTGTAACGAGCTGTTAGTGCAGCAATCCAACTAGAATTCATGGCCTGAAGTGCAGCTGGGCTGGAGCGTTAAGCAGTGATCTCCGTTCCATGGTACACGTCTGTTTACTGACCTGAGTGCAGGCAGATAAATTCCTTTGTAAGTATCCTGGTAACTTACCGAAAAATCATTTCAGTTCATGCTTCCCGTTTTCCCGAGATGTGGGTTGCTCTGCCAGGCTGGTCGCTGTTTGTACGGCAGAATGCGGTACCGGCTTCATGAGATGGAGCCGAACAGCCTTCGTTCATGCCCGGAGCTGTGGGAGGCGTTGGCGTGTCCTCACTGCGGGAGGGCAGCTGGGGATGGTGGCAGTGGCACTCTGAGGCCAGCTGATGGCTAAAGTCTCGGCCTGGCCCTCGAGTCCTACCAGAACTTGTTTCTCTGAGCCATTAGCTGGGGAGAGCCCGGGGAGATGGTCCAAGCCTAGAAGGCAAATTCCTTTCGTGTCTGTGCCAGCAGAGAGGGTGACAGCCCTGCTGTAGTTCTTCACATGCTGGTGTCAGTCAGGCTGTGACAGGGTTTCCAGGTCGGTCGGGGTGGGACATTTTCCCTCCCAGTCCTGCCCAAGTTAGTTCTGCTGCCGAAGGTCTGGGCGCAGACACAGGTCTGCTGGAAACGGGTCCTTGTGAGCGAGGAGAAGATGTGTGCTTGCCTTGCTGCCTCTGTGGCCTGAGGTATCAACAGGCTGAATGTTTTTTTTTCTTCTCTCCAGATCCTACCAGGGATCAGTGCTTCGGGGACAGGTTCAGTCGCCTGTTGCTGGATGAGTTCCTGGGTTACGATGACATCCTGATGTCAAGTGTCAAAGCATTAGCTGAAAATGAAGAAAACAAAGGTAAGGCTGGGAGGAATCGCTTTCAGCAGCTGTTCAGAGCAGTTGATGTTTTTTTCCATGGATGGGAGAATATCGTCTTCTGACTATTGATTAACCCCTGTGCGGGGCACAGTTCCCTCTGTTATGTGGGGGTGTTATCATCAAGGACAAAATGAAACGAGCGGTTGGGGAGATATCTGCAACGTGATTTCCTACTGCCTCGCTGCACTGCCTAACGACGAGTGCTGCCGTGAGGAGGGATTGCCACAGAGTTGCTTTAAATCCTGTTCCTTGCGAAGGCGCTGGAGTTTGTTCTGAGTTTGTGGGTTAATCACCCCGAGCCTGTGTGTTTGTGCTTGTTCTTTTTCTCCAGGTTTCCTTCGCAATGTGGTGTCGGGGGAGCACTATCGCTTTGTCAGCATGTGGATGGCTCGGACTTCGTATCTGGCCGCCTTTGTTATCATGGTCATATTTGTAAGTTGACAGGAGCTGGGCATTGCCTGGACTCTGAGCCTGGTGCTGGCCAGCGTGTGTGATGTGTCAGCACAGGCTGGAGCTCTCATCCGCTTCTAAAGCGAAGCTGATGGAGCGCCAGGTCCTCCTCTGGTTTTTGTAACGTTGGTTCTTAAAGTCCTAACAGTGAAACAGAGGAGCTGAAAGAGAATGAAGAAATGGTTTTGTTGGCCAAAGGGAGATGGACGTTAGAGGGCCTCTAAGTGTAGTTAAAGCACTCGGGCCAAGGCACGCCCTGCAGAAGTTTGTCCTCTGAGACTTTTAAGAACAGGTCTAACTAATTTGTCAGGAGTGATCAAGACAGATAGATAGTCTCCTGTGATGACATGTGGGACAAGGTGATTGCAGATAAGCATCAGGCGAGATCCCGAGTGGTAACGAAGCCTGTGATCATGGTCGGGGGTGACTGTCTCCCTTTTTGTCTGACCATTCACTGATGCAACTCCCTGTGACCGGGGAGAGAGGAGGAAATGAGTGTGGGGTGACCGAGAGGCATCGTGAGCTCTGGGAGGCGCAGCGAGGTGGGACGGGAGGAAACCTCCATCCAGCTCTGCTGCTGCTGTTTGGTTTGGCCCCTGCTCAAGCATTCGGGATCGGTCTCTTCACAAACAAACCACTCACTGTCTATTCACTGCAGCAGCACAAAGCCTAATTGCTGTTTGTGAAGTCCTAATTATTCTTTGGGAAATCGGTCTGCATAGCTCAAAACTAACGAACAGGGATGTGCAGAGCACGCCGAGCAGTGCAGCAGGTCCAGGCTTGCCTGCCCAGGCCTCTGCTGTTGGCTGATCCTGGAAGTGACTCCCTGGCTCTGATGCTGGTTTCTATTCTCGCATTTCAGACGCTGTCTGTTTCCATGCTGTTGCGCTACTCACACCATCAGATCTTTGTGTTCATTGGTAAGGATTTTCTAAGGGCTTTAGGGTGTGCTGGGCGCTGTGCCTGCTCCAGCGCCGTGGATTTTGTGTGTACACCCTTGACCGCTGTTGTTCAGAAGGGTCCTGTGTGTATCCCCCTGTACCCCGTCACCATGCCTGAGCACTGATTTGGCTCTTGGCAAGTATCGGGGACGCGGGACATGGGACAGCAGATTTCCCTGCGTGCTGGAGCACTCCGCACCGGGGAGTGACGTGGGGGTGGAGAGTTCCTTGGCCCCGCATATGCTGTGTGTTAACAGCGCGTTTTCCTTCTTGCAGTCGACCTGTTGCAGATGCTGGAAATGAACATGACGATTGCGTTCCCCGCAGCTCCGCTCCTCACGGTCATTCTGGCTCTAGTGGGTAAGGACATCAGCTCACTTGTGTGTGTGCAGCGAGTCCCTTCGGGCTCTGTGGAGGGGTAATTCCCTGCTCTGACCTGGCCACGGCAGGTGATTAGTGTGTCCGCCCATCGCAAGGTGAAAGGCTCTGGAATTTGATGACACAGTGAGTGGCATTGTCCTTCTGGGTCCCCTGGAAAAGCAGTTCATTTGGAAAGACATCAGCTGGAGCTTTGTTTGTCACTTTAGTTCGTTTGGGTTCACACTTCTGTGTGTTCACTGTGACCACGTTGCCTTACCACAATTTGAATTTAAATACAAACGTGTCGGAGGATCCCTCCACCGGCCCCTTTGGGAAGCCCCTTGCCCAGCTGGGCTCTGTGCTGATGTCAGACCCCTCTGTCCCGCAGGCATGGAGGCCATTATGTCAGAGTTCTTCAATGACACCACGACGGCGTTCTACATCATCCTCATCGTCTGGCTGGCTGACCAGTACGACGCGATCTGCTGCCACACCAACACGAGCAAGAGGCACTGGCTCAGGTAGGAGCCGGCTGGGACCTCGTTCCCGTGTTGCAGGTTCTCGCTGCGTGTCCCATTCTCTCGGGGAGGCAGCTTCAGATCCTTTCCAGCCCTCCCCGGCCGGAGGGCTGCCACTCTGAGAGCATCCCCTTGGGAGCTGCCCTGCATGTCACTTCCACTTTGGGTCTCAAGAGTCCCCTCAGTCCTTTGCCTGCCCTTTGCTTTGCCCTGTTGAGGAACTGTCTGCGGTGAGCCAGTTCTAATTACCTGTTAATGGGAGTCTGCACCACCCTGTGCAAAGTGTCCAGCTCAGGATGAAGTTAGGAGTGGAAAGCAGCTCCGGTTTGTCCTGTCCGTTGGTGCGTCCTGCTATTTATTGTCTTTCTGTCCAGGTTCTTCTACCTGTACCACTTTGCCTTCTACGCTTACCACTACCGGTTCAACGGGCAGTACAGCAGCCTGGCTCTCGTCACCTCCTGGCTCTTCATCCAGGTGAGCAGCTGCTGCTTCTGCACGTCAGTGCCACCAGCCGTGGGGACTTCTTTCTGGAAGAAATCCCGCTGAGGAGAGGGTCAGGTCTGTGCAGTGGAGATGCTGGCAGGACCAGCTCCAGATGGGTGTCTCCAGTGTCTCTGGCTGCGGGCCTGCATGGAGACGGGGCACCGAGGGTGGGCCAGAGAAATGCTTTACCCGGCTCGTCCTCTGCCCTTAGCAGGGAAGAGGGGCTGTGCTCCTTTGCCTGTTTTCAGAGAGAAATTGTTAAAGCTCTGACAGCAGCTTGCAGGGTGGTAGTAGAAGGATAAATCCTTGCAGAATTTCAGAGAACCTCGTGGCTGTCAGAGCAGCCGAATTCTCCAGTCGCTGTCTTTACAGCAAGAGGAAAGTGAAGTTTTCTAGGGTACGTCCAGGCTCGCAGCCCAGGCCCTGTGAGTGACTCCTTTCCCTCTGCCTTCTCTAGCACTCGATGATTTACTTCTTCCATCACTACGAGCTGCCGGCCATTCTCCAGCAGATCCGGATCCAGGAGATGCTGCTGCAGAACCAGCAGGTGGGCCAGGGCACCCAGACCACGCTCCAGGACAACCTCAACAACAACACTACAGCCGCGACCGTGGACGCAGGGAACCGCCGGCCCCCCCTGCCCGCCGGCCCCTCGGGGGAGGGCAGCGGCCCCACCGCCCTGGCCCCCAGCGAGGCCTCCAGCGTCATCGCCGTGGCCACAGCGGCATCTGTGGGCAGTGACCTGAACTGGGTGGCCGAGACAGCTGCCATCGTCACAGAAGCCTCGTTCCTCTCCGACCTGAGCGCCACGCTCCTGGAGCCCAACGTGGTGCACGAGGCCATGGCCAACGGGGGCCCACAGGATGCGGCCGCTGCCTCCGGGCTGGTTGCCCGCATCAGGGTGAGCAGCGACCGCCCGGAGATGGCCATGAGCTCCATCACCATCGAAGTCACTTCCACCTCGGTGGTGGCCGCAGCAGATGTTCCCCCGGCCACAGAGGCTGCGCCCCTCGTCCCGCTGCAGGAGGAGGGGGTGTCGGTCCCCAGCACCCCCGTTCCTGAGCAGACTGAGGCTGCCGAGGGCGCAGGCAGCCGAGCGGAACTGAGCAGCAAGAACTGCGCTGTGACCAGCGGCGTGGCAGAGACCCCTCCGGCCTGTGCGGAGGACACGGATCAGGACAGACGCTCGGGTCGTGCTCCCGGGGAGCGGGCGGAAAGCAGCCCCTGCCCAGCACCAGCCGATAGCTCCCCCAGCCCCACACCCTGCCCGGAGCCAGACGCGAGGAGCCTGTCTTGAGTCCCCGTTGCTGTAGTTCTGGACTGCCAGGAGGGTGTTTGGATTTTGTTTGTTACTCTCTCTCACTTCACCGTCATCCTTAACCCATGAATTCCTTTTCGCGGCGGCAGAGCAGCGGGACAGAGCAGGGGTGCTGCAGCCAAGAGCCGCGTGTGCTGGTGGGCAAGAGGCTGGTGTGCGGGGGCTGCGGGGGGACGAGGCGCCGGCTCCACACCCTGCGAGGTTCAGGTGCCTTGTGCCACCACGGCCGGGGCTTGCCTGCCTGCTCCAGCCCTGCCCTCAGCTCCGTGCCACGGCCTCTCTGTGTCCCCGGCTGCCCCCGTTTCCTCTCCCGTCGCAGTTGCAGCCCCGGTGCTGTTGGCTGTGAGCGGGTTTGGGACAGACCCCGTGTGCGGCTGGCAGCTTGGGGTCAGAGGAGCGGCTGCGTGTGAGCGGAGTTTCCAGACATCCCCCCGGTGTGGGCTCGGAGCAGGGGGGTGGGTTCCTGCGCTGGTCCCCTGGGGCAGTGCTGTCACCTCTGCTGCCCTGTCCTCGGCGGGGGTTAGGGGTGGGTGGCCGCAGAGGGTGGGAGCTCCTGGCACAGGCAATAAAGGGTCTGGAGTGATACCCGCGGGGCAGTGCTCTGTGTGTGTGGCTGTGGGGAGGGGGGGTGACAGCAGCTCTGTCCCACTGCTCTGCTGTCAGCGCCTGTCCCCGTGAGTGACATCGTTCGCGTTTCAGTGCCTTGTCCCTCCAGCGGGACACGTCTGCGTTTCGGCTCAGCCCCATCCTCGAGGAGAGACCAGCTTTTCCCAGCCGAGCTGGGGCAGGGGGGGGTTCAGCAGAACACAGAGGCTGAGACATGTCAGCGCTTTCCCCTCCTTCCCCCGCAGCGGAGGTGAAGCTGTGCCCGACCCCTCTGCTGTGCCGGGGGGTGACCTGGCACTGGGGGGTGACCTGGGGGGGGACAGGAGCGGCGGGACCCCTGCGAGGACACAGCTGGAGGGAGGACGGGTGCTTGCAGGTGGAGCAGAGCAATGGGGGTGTGTGGTGGGGGGGGGGGCTGTGGGGCACTCAGCTCTTCGGGGGGAGTTGGGGGGCTGTGGGAGGGACCCCC
>VZTO01009710.1:0-14987 GCA_013400615.1 Syrrhaptes paradoxus
TTTATTTGTTTGGTTTTTTTTTTCGGTTCTTGCACCACACAACCCTTAAATAGGATGTGGAAGAATGTTCTGCATTTAGGAAACAAACAAACAAACAAACAACAACCTCAACAATTCATTTTCTTTATGGTTAAAAGAAATAGAAGCAATTACCAAAAATATGGAGGACTCATCAAACAGTCTAACTTTGGCAGTGGAAATGTTTCAGGGCAGGTGACTGATAAATTCAAGGGCTGGGTATTGTTCAGTAGAATGTGCATATAAAAAGAGTAGCAGAAAGAATTGCAAACAGGCAGATAAAAAGCTGCAGTAAATCAAAAGTTGCCAAGGAAACTGTGATATTGAACCCCTAGAAGAAAATCAAAAGATAAAACTTCTTGGGATAAATTCTTCCTGGAAAAAAGCCCAACAACCCAAACCAATAACATGAAACATAGTAAGGAAATCATGACATATTGTGTGCTCCCACTGCATTCAGAGGAAGAAGACTTAACGTACCAGGTTAATATATACAGCAGCTTCCAAGAAGTCTTTGTTACATCAGCTGTTTCTCCTCTTAGCAATAACAGTGTTAGCTAAACTCTTTTGGCAACCATAGCAATTTTATTACTGATTTAGAATCACAAAACAATTTAGATTGACAAGAGCCTCTGAAAGAGAGGAGCTACCTCTTCAAAGTCAGATCAGGTTGTTCAAGTTTAACACAACTCAAGCTGAAACTTGAAGATTGTGCAACCTTTCGAGCAACTTGTTCCAGTATTTAAGCACTGTCATACAGAAGTTTATGCAAATGGCATATATGGCTGTGCTGATACAGAGAACATACATGCAGGACTTTCTGAGGATTAGATCACTCAGCAGTTGCAAAGACATACCACAAATCACAAAGGGTTAAAAATCTTCACCAATCTTTATATGGCATCCCACTTAGTTTATAAATTTCAGCTAGCTCTCTAATTATTCACAAATCTATGGGTTTTTTATTTGGTTTTTTTTGTTTGTTTTAAAAATAAATCTCTTGTTATGTTCCTCAGATTCATTTGACTTATATTTTTAAGATAATTGTTTCAGCAACGTCTCTGAAAAAAAAGCATGAATGCGTTATTTATCTCCATGTATGGTAGGTTTTATGCCTGCAGAAAATAAAATTTAGTATTAACTCTCCAATTCTCATCAGAACAAGTAAGAAAAAAGAAGGCATGATCAACACATGAAACACCAATAGACAGCTTCTATTGCTATTGCAAATAAATGGGATTAGCAGATGGCAGCCTTTTTTCTTTCACCCATTCAATACAAAGTGTAGGAAAGCCTAGTGGGGTATTTAGACATTTCAAAGAAATGCTTAACTCTAAGAAACAACAATGAGAGATGTATGACTTATTAAAAGGAATTCAAAAGGCCAGACAGGAGGTATGATATTATCATAGTTTGAAAAACATAGAATAAATCACAAAGGCCAAATATATTTTAACAGATTTTTTTAAATGTGAGGGGTTTTTTCTGCTATTGGTCTTTGAATGTTCTTAAATTATTACTGAGAATGTGTTGGGTCCTCATAGACCGGTGCTTCGATTCTGTGAACAGCCCTGCTGCACACTGCTGACAGACAGAGAAAGGGAAACATCTCTTACAGTCCTAAAGAACTATTTTACAGACTGTAATAGTAATGGAAAATTTATTGTATTATTTTCCATTATCTGAGGATCATATCTGTCAAATTAAACAGAGAGAGCCAGTGTCACTTTAAAGAAAAGAAGTTCCAGTGTGATACAGCACCTCCTCCCTAGTCAGTGATATTTGATAGCATTTTCATGTGCAATGGTGTAGCATTTTGTTCTCTAGTCATTAATATGCATAAACACAGGATATTCAAATGCCCAAACATTGATCAGAGAATGACATAAACATTTTGCACAGATTTCTGTCACATAAATCTGCAACAGATTATTTCCAATATTGAATTTCCAGAGTAAAATGTGTGGTTTTCATGGTTTTGAGTAAGAAATGTCTCAGGCACACTGATCCCTTTCCAGACTATTTCTTTTCAGCATATGTTATAGGGAACTGGTGCTGGAAAAATGTAGGATGTTTATAGATTCAGCTATCATTTTACCAGCTGCTAATATAAAATGAAAAGAAAAAACCTTAAAGGAATTCTTGCTTAGTTGAAGGAAAAAAAAAGTTGAATTGAAATCAAAGTGATGTTGGACAGTGAGAACTGTGCAGGCCATTGCCTCTTGTGCATATTTTTGGACTTCTAGTTGATGAATATATTAAAGTCTTTTTATCTCATGACTGAACGGCCATCTGAGGAGAGAACAGGAAGATTATATGGCAAAATTAGGCATCAGTTTAACAGTGGAGCCAAGCACAAAGTCTTAGAAGTCAGGTTTTTTCCATTGCATGATCTCCTCATCCTAAGCAAACAGAAATTATTGGTCAGTTGCATATCAGGCCAGCTACGTATATGTCTGACATACACAGTGATGGTGAGAGAGGGTAGAGCCAGAGCACAGTGCTGAAAATGTATGAGTCAGAGGCCTGTCTGCAGTGGTGTCTGAGGCAGAGCAGGTTGTCTGAGTCTGACTCACTGTCTGAGATTTGACAGATACACAGGCTGCACCGGTAAATGCTAATGGTCAGGGAATGAAGGGACCCAGTGTCTGACTTCCTACAGACCAGCCATTCCTCCACAGACAACTCAAAATACATGTTTCAGACTCTGCTGTATCTTGCATCAGTAGCAGCCTTGCTGTCAAAGATGTTTCATACTGCCTGAAAGGCTGTTTGCAGATTAGGGAAAAAGGATATAAAAAATTCCTTTATTCTTTGCAACCATGGAGAAGGGATAGACAACACACATCCATCAACACTTGCATGTGTGTTTACACCTGAGATTAACACCTCCACCTCTCAGTTTTCTTTCTTTCTTTCATATGCGCGTGGATAGTCTGATACACTGGTTTAACGGTATGCCCAGTCTGAGGCATGGAGATCACACAGCAGGTTGTTAAAGCTTTGTCCATCAGAACAGAAGCTCAATTCAGAGAAGTGTTTGTGGGTTAACTGAATAGGTGTAATATTAACTGCTGATTGCAATTTCTTCCTCAGGCACCATGATGATGATATTAGGGTTATAGTCAGTTCCTGACATCCAGGAAGATGAGGGTTTTCTTGAAAAGTAGCAAAAAAGAAACTAAAAATATGCCCAGTAGTACCCATAGAGACAAACATTCAGTAAGCGATACTAAGTACTTATAAATGCATTTAATAATGTTGTTAAATAGACTTTCCTATTTCTACCTAGATTTTTCAAATCACTGCCAGTAGGAAAACATAAAAAAACAACCCCTTTATAAAATAAGATTTTTTTATAAAAGAGCTCACAGGGAATTATACACTGATATATCAAAAAATTAATTTTCAGAGTAAAAACAGCTGAATGCAAAAAAAATTATGTTTTCTTCCTTTTAGTTTGTGAGGACAAATATATATTTAAGGGGGAACTAATATTTCTATAACAGTCTTATTTCACAACTTCTTGAGGGTTTCCTTTTTCATTCATATCTAGAGATCTCGTCTACACTAAATTGAACCTCATTCCATTTTGCACAAGTAGATTTTTTCCTGTTATCATAAAAACAAAGCTGTCGAGGTAACTGAGGCTGAGCTATAACAAAATGTTTTCTCTTTTTTGAGAGCACAGAAAGTGACTGAAAATACATATATCTTCTTTTTTGCAGCTATCGGTACTGAACTAATCACAAGTTTCCTTCTCCTAAACATGAACTTAAACCTAACAATTATCTTTGATTGTATAAATAATATTTCAGCAGTTCAGGACTTGCTTGTACAAAGACTCTTTACAGTAAATATAGATAAGTCACCTCTAGATAACTTTGTTTTTCTTAAAATATCAGCTTCATCTCAAAATTCATTTATCTTTTGTCACACTTTCCCCCTATCCTTCATTCATGTCTTTATTAATATGTTCTCCTGCTTTTTACTCCTTATGACAGTAACTCAATGGTTAATTCAACTTTAAATCATGTATCCAAGATGCATTGTGGAACTTGATTTTAGTAAATAAAAATGGGTGTTTCGTTGAAGTGCAAGGTCAGTTTACATGAACTGAGAGACTGGCCCATAATCTGTTAATGAATTAGGATGAAACTAAAAGGACAAAAACCAAACTTTGAAGCTAACTAAGTGCTTTCTTTGGATTTGACGGAAGGACCACTCGCTGGATAAGGAATTGGCTAGATGGCCGTACTCAAAGAGTTGTGGTCAATGGCTCAATGTCCAAGTGGAGCCTGGTAACAAGTGCTGTTCCGCAGGGGTTGGTACTGGGATGAGTGTTGTTTAACATCTTAGTTGGAGACGTGGACAGTGGGATGGAGTGCACCCTCTGCAAGTCTGCTGATGACACCAAGCTGTGTGGTGTGGTGGACACTTTGGAGGGAACGGATGCCATCCAGAGGGACATCGACAAGCTTGAGAGGTGGACCAATGCAAACTTCATGAAATTTAACAAGGCCAAGTGTAAGGTCCTGCATGTAGGTCGAGGCAATCCCAAGCACAAATACAGGCTGGGCGGAGAATGGATAGAGAGCAGCCCTGAGGAGAAGGACTTGGGGGTATTGGTGGATAAGAAGCTGAACATGAGTCGGCAGTGTGTGCTTACAGCCCAGAAAGTGAACTGTGTCCTGGGCTGCATCAAAAGAAGCATTAGCAGCAAGTCGAAGAAGGTGCTTCTCCCCCTCTACTCTGCTCCCGTAAGACCCCACCTGGAGTACTGTGTTCAGATNCAGGTTGCCCCATCCCTGGAGGTGTTCAAGGCCAGGCTGGATGAGGCTTTGAGCAACCTGGGCTAGTGGAGGGTGTCCCTGCCCATGGAAGGGGGGTTGGAACTCGATGATCTTTAAGGTCCTTTCTAACCCAAACCATTCTATGATTCTATGATTCTATGATTCTATGATTCTATGATACTATGATTCTGTATAAACTCCTACACTGCTTTTACAATGGCGAACAAGTAGGGTCAGCTCTAAAGCATTTGTGTACATTTTGAGAAATGCATTCCTCTGACGGATTTGGATGACTCCCCAGATGTCAAGAGGCAATGTGTGCTCTCAAGCTGCCCATTTGTCAGCCTCAGTGTACATTTACCAAAGAGTGTCAGGGTCGGGTTTCCCAGGAGGAGGTGCAAGGGATCAGAGTCTCAGCTGTTGCAGTGTACAGTCAGGTAATTGAAATTCCCCTCACTCACCTGTGTTGGCTCCGAGATGAGTAAGAGGTAAACTGGATAGATGGCTCAGGATTTGCCCTGCTTTCACTTACAATTCATGTGTTTCATTATTAGCAAAGAAGTAGAAAGAGTAGAGGCAAATGATCCCCCATTATCCCCTTCCAGCAGAGGGATCTTTTGCTCTATCAGGAACCGAAGGAGACGAGGAAAAGGACAGCCAAAGACAGAACCATCTTCCACGTTTCTTTCCTTCAGATTTGTAAAAAACAGGACCAGTGTCTTTCCTTACTTTCTGCTCTCAGGTAGGGTTCCTGTATTGGAGAAGGAAAGAATACAACGACAGCCTTGGAATCAAAGTACCTCAAAGGAAATAAATATCCTTGCTTTATTCTCTACAGTGAAGTTTAAACCAATAACTTAGTAGAGAGCTTAAATGCCTCAAAAATGATTTTTATAGTTTACCGTGGTAGTAATATGTGCTACACAACCACATACTGGATGAGAATCTCTGCTTATACATCCCATAACTCTGAGAAAAAAAAAACAAAATTCCAATGCATTGAAGTCTGGAACGGTCTGCCTTGTTATTCTGAATCAAAAGATGTATTGAGCTTTGATGACTTTCAGCAAAATCCAGATTTGACTGACATCAATGAAAGTCGATTTCAAGAAACTGAAGCAATGCACTTTGGGTAGAGGTTCTGTATGTTCAAAAATATGTAGGACATTTTCAGGAAAAGAAAAGATGTGCAGATACTGACTGACTTGACTTAAAGCTAGTGTATACCTTGGAGAAAAATATGCTCATTTTTATATCATTCTAGGTGTTGTGATTTTGTGTGGTGGGTTTGTCTGGTAGCAGGGAGAGAGCAGCTGCTAAAGGTTCCCCCTTTGTTCCAGCTCTGCTGGCAGCAAGGGAGGGGCTGCAGTGGTGGCTCCTGTCAGTGACTGCTAAGGGTTCACCCCACCCCTGGCTCCAAGGGTTTAGTAACCAGGAGGGGGAGTGGGGGAAGGAGCACCACCGATCTAGCCCCTATGAGAAACTGCTGGAAGTTACCCCAGCTTCAGGCCAGGGCTGAGCCAATACTGTGAATAACGTATTGAAGAAGGGGCACAGAACAATGGGGTTGGCGCGGCCCCGGGCAAGGCCTGGCTTGGGCAGGCCATTCCGGCCGTCTAGCAGCCTGCCCAGCTTCTGTGAAATGACCTGCTGTAGCCCAAGCCTCCACCACGGCTTGCCCGAGTCCGTTTTCCCAGGAGCCGATGAAGACCTGCAGCGGAGAGAGAAGCAGGATTTTGAGAGAGGTGGCCACGCAGACACTCGATCAGAGGACAGGAGTGATAGGAAAGGAAGCGGCCCTGGAATTTCCCCTGCAGCGTGGTGAAGATTCATGGTGACGCAGGGCTTGTCCCTTGGTGCAGCCCATGAGAAGATGCAGCCGTGGAGGACTCCGCATAGGAATTATGGAGAAGCCCACACCAGAGCCGGGAAGTTGTTGGGGACTGGGGCCCCCTGTAGAAAAGGACTCACGCTGGAGCAATTTTTGAGAAGGACTCTCCCGTGAGAAGGACCCCACTCTGGAGCCGGGAAAGACTGTGAGGAGCCCTCCCCTGAGGAGGAAGGAGGGGCAGACTGACTGCATTCGCCATTCCCTGCCTCCCTGCACCACCAGGGGGGTGGGTGGGCAGAAGGTACAGAACAAAACCCCTGGGATTTAGGAAGAAGGGAGGCGTAGGGGAGAAGTGCCTTTTTAAGATGTAGTTTCTCTCTCTCAGTATCTTGCTTCTTGTTGTAAATAGCTAATAAATTTGTTTTTTTTTTTCTTCCCAAGTCGTGTCAGTTTCTTGCCTGTGACCCTGAGTGGTGAGTGAAACCCTCCCTGTCCCTGCCTCAGCCCACCAGGTGTTTAACAAAGGACTGTCCCTTTGGCTTTCTAAACCTCGACTCTAGGTAAGTACTATCCAAAGACATTATTGAAGACTTCTGGGACCAGGGAAGAGAAAACAAATAATTGTTTCAGAAAAAGCTTTTCCTCACAATATTTTGTGGTTTAGTTGTCTTAAATTCTTTCATCAGTACAGAAAACTGAAAAACTTTCATACAACACCTCCCAAAAAAAGAAAGGAAAAAATTTATATACCCCAAAATAAAAATAATGTCTTGATCATGACCATAAAGGAAAAGTAGTTTGTTCATGTACCTTTTGTACTGCCCAGAACTGGGCACAGTACTCTAAATGTGGCCCCCCCAGTGCTGAGGGCAACACTGCTCCTAATGCAGTCCAGGAAACCATTGGCCACCTTTGCTGCAAGGGCACATTGCTGGCTTATATTCAGTTTGGTGTCCACCTGGGTCCTTGTCTGCAAAGATTCTTTCCAGATGTTTGACCTCTCAGCCTCTCCAGGAGCATGGGGTTGTTCCTGCCTAGGTGCAGGACTTAACATTTCTCTGTTGAACTTCACGAGATTCCTGTGTCTCCAGCCTGTTGAGGTCCCTCTGAAGGGCAGCACAATCACCTTGGGTGTCAACCACTCCTGACAGTTTTGTCTCGCCTGCAAACTTGCCAAGAGTACACTCTGTCCCATCACCTTAATCTGTTCTGTCATTAATGAAGATGCTAAATAGTGTTGACCCCAGTATCGACCCCTGGGGTACAACACCAGTGACTGGCTTCCAGCTGGATTTTGTGTCACTGATCACAACCCTCTGAGCTCATTCAATTTTCGGTCCATCCCACTGTCCATTTATCTAGGGCACATAACATCAGTTTGTCTGTGAAGATATTATTACGGACAATGTGAAAATCCTCACGAAAATAAGGATNAGCATGGGGTTGTTCCTGCCTAGGTGCAGGACTTAACATTTCTCTGTTGAACTTCACGAGATTCCTGTGTCTCCAGCCTGTTGAGGTCCCTCTGAAGGGCAGCACAATCACCTTGGGTGTCAACCACTCCTGACAGTTTTGTCTCGCCTGCAAACTTGCCAAGAGTACACTCTGTCCCATCACCTTAATCTGTTCTGTCATTAATGAAGATGCTAAATAGTGTTGACCCCAGTATCGACCCCTGGGGTACAACACCAGTGACTGGCTTCCAGCTGGATTTTGTGTCACTGATCACAACCCTCTGAGCTCATTCAATTTTCGGTCCATCCCACTGTCCATTTATCTAGGGCACATAACATCAGTTTGTCTGTGAAGATATTATTACGGACAATGTGAAAATCCTCACGAAAATAAGGATTAAAAGTTCACTCCTTCCCTCTCTCATCCATTGAGGGAGTCATTTAACTGTATAGAAGGCTGTGAGGGTGGACAGGCATGATTTGCCTTTCGTAAATCAATGTTTACTACTCTCAATCACCTTCTTCTTGTTAATATGTTTCAAAATGGTTTCCAAGATTAGTTACTTTCCCAGGGACAGAGGTGAAGCTAACCAGTGGTATAGTTCCCTATCTCTTCCTCCTCACCCTTTTTTCAGACAGGGGTGGTGTTTTCCTTTCTTCATTCCTCTGGTTGCCATGACCTTTCAAAGACAGTCAAGAGTGGTCTTGTGACGAGATCAGTCAGCTTCCTCAGCACTCAGGAGTGCATCACATCATGTCCCATTGACTTGTGTATGGCCAGTTTGTTGTAGTACTTCTTGCCTAGGTCCTCCTGAACTGAGGGTAAGTCTTCCTTTCCCTGAATGAAATGTGTGGACTAGTCATATCTCATGCTGAGACAGTTCTCTTTAAGACGAAGTGTATTATTTATTCTTACAGTGGAAACAAAGCATTTAAAATGATAGATAGCCTATACATACTCATCTCTCTTATTTAAGTCTTAGTATCACCAGATAGGATGCCTGTCAGATCTTGCTTCTTGACACTCCAGAAGCCAGTGTATCCATTTAGTTTATCAGGTCTTCCCCTCATCAGTAGATCCTGCTTTTCAGAATCTCTGGAGATGAAGAATGTTTTTGGGGTTTTTTTTAAGTGTTTTTCATCACAGCAGTCCCTTGCTTTCTTTTCCCTATTTCTTATATCAAATTAAGTGAAAGTATTCATATGATAACCATGAAAAAAGCCAAGACCACCTTCCAGAACTAATTTTAGAGAAGTTCAGATACATAATTTTTTCAGTGTCAGGGCCCAAAGAAACAAACAACTCAGTGCTACCCAGAACAGACTTCACTCATAACCACTTAGGATATTTAGAAGATATCAGGATTTGTTTTTACACTTAATATTGCATCATTTATAATGACTGTTATTATCAAGTTCTATATAAAGCTATACACAAATTGCATGACTTTCAGCCATTAAAATTAAATAGTAACTTATTAATAAATAATAATGAAAGGCAAGTTAAACCTTTATAAAATCTATCTGTATGGTAAGGTCCATGTATTTGTCCCCTGTTGACTATACGACTGAATCACTTGGCTGTGAAACAGTCATGCAGACAGATGGACAAGATGAACTCTTTAGTTAGACAGCCACCACCACCCAAATTCAACAACCACTGGAGTGGAAAGTGAACATGGTTTATAAACTTCCTGTAAGAACTCCAAACATTTTTGTCTCTATAGAATGTGGCCATGTCATCCAGTATCTTATGAGGGAAAAGAAGAATCTGTGGTGTATTGGCAATTTTTTCTTCATAAAAATGCAAAACCATTGTATACAGCATTTGTAAGCAAAATAAATTCATAAACAATAGCTTAAAACAAAAATTGTGTTTTTTTCCTCGGGAAAAATGTTTTATTCTATATTAAGGGGTAGCATTCTTAAGAAAACGTTATTTTAAAGTTTTTCCACTATTTTCCTTCCTATCTACCTTTCCACCAATGCATAAATCTCGTGATTTTTGTATGGGCTGCAGACAGCAGGCACTTTGACACTTGCACATCCCTGAAATTAAGATTGACTCTTAAGTTTCATTTACCAAAGAGGCCAAAATAACAGCCTAGTAGGAAAAACCTACCAATTCTGTAATGCTTGCTCTCCTGGAACAGTGCTAAGTGGTGGACCTTTTTTTTTTCTTTTTTTTTTTTTTTTTTTTTTTTTTTTTTTTTTATTATATNTTTGGAGAAGAAGTGCTGAAGCAAAGAAAAGTTTCATGAATGTTTAAAGCAGACCTAACCTCTGTTGCCACTGGGAAAACCATCCAAACTATAGATGTATAAAGAAGGTCAGTATGGTGGTACATACTGTTAAACAAAATGTCTTCCTTGAGGATCTGAAAAGCACACCTTGCATGGCCTCTAAAATCTCATCAACCTGGCAATCGGTTTATGGAAGGAGGACACACACCGGTATCTTAGTAGACTATTAATTCAGTTTCTACAAGTGAGGTAGCGCTGCCTTAGGTAGTCCACAGAGGAATCAGAACTCTGCATCACTGGGAACCCACTTTCCTTTAAAGTGACCAACAGCATAGAAAGAGCCACTGTTGATAGAATTGTGCAAATTTGGTGTATTTGAAAACATTCAGATTTCCTCTTTCCCCATTTCAAAGTATTGTTTCATGGTAAGCATTCCTCATTTTTAAATATTCACCTACATATATATTAATAATATATAATTCATATAGTTCTTGAGTAGCAAGGACATTAAAACTGCCTCTTTCTTCAGTGTCCCAAAATAATAGCTTTCTTCATTTACTGAAGCAGTGGTTTACTAATGAGTGGGGAAATGGTTAAAGAGTCTTGGACTCAATTCTCTTTCATGTTTACTGAAATATTTTGCATTCATACCTGTAATCACAGTAAATAGTCACTCTCTACACAACTGCAGTTTGGAAGTTCACAGACATGACTGGACAGGGCAGGAAAATTTACTTTGGGAGTGCTTCGTTATCGATGTTGATGCTTTTATCCTTGAAAACTTCCCTGATGCATCTGTGTTTGTCTTCCATTTCATGAAACAAGCCCTGTGCAGTGGAATGGTGTGTATGTAGAATTCTCTGTGTACAGAGTTTTTCAAACCACTCACAAATTCTGTGAGATGAGGAAGGAATGATTTACAGCAAAGGCATTGATCATAAGCATTGTATAGAAGACAAGCAATCTAGCTTGGTAAAAAATTGGCTTGACAGATAAATTAGTGGGTTTTTTCACTAAATGAGACTTTATTAGGGAAGGGAGGTTTTTTTCCAATCTTCTTCATCTTTTTCCTTTCCTTTCTTTCAGTTGTTTTTTGTGGGAGAGGAATACAGTATAAGCAGGAAATTACCAGTGTTTCAGACAAATCTTCTGAGACAGATGATTGAAACCAAGTGTTCAAGTCAAGGAAACTGGTTAACTGTTAAATATTTTCACCTGAAAGGCATTAGTGCTAAAAAATACACTAAATTAGTTTTACCATGAAAAAAGTAGGTTGATTACAGTATCAGCTTTTCCTCCATAAATAACAACAATTTACAAGAAACTGTTTTTTTTTAAATTTCCTTTTAAAATAGAATTTGAGTGCAGGTTTTCAGCTGACTTTGCTCCTATTTCTGAAACAGAATTGCTTCCAAGCACACTTCTAAAAGTAAATTAATGCTTTTAGCTCTGCATGTTTAGCTGAATCAGCACAAATATTGCTGAGCTGGTGACACCTCCTATACCTGGAGGAGCTGAAATCCAACACTTAATGAAGTCTTCCCTAATCTTTTGGCAAGTGAAGGAATAGTTAAAAGTTTTCCTAAGTTGCTGTCATAGGAAATGGAGAGAAGATGTATCTCTTACCCTAGCACCGTGTTTGTACTGATACTATTTAAACTGATCAATAAGACTTTCCATTTCCCAATGTTTATAAGCCAGTTAAAGACAATAGTGCAGAGATGAAAAATCACCCTGGAAGTTTCTGAATGAACACCAATCTCTCTGTGACATTTACAAAGGAAATAAATTATGTGCTCTCTTTGAATGATAAAAGTGAAGAAGAAAAAAATACTATTTTTAGAGTTTCTTGCATTTATCTTGTTGGGAATTATTCTTATGAAGAATGATCATTTACCAATAGTTAGGAATAGGAAAGCTATTACTGATAACACATTGGACTCAATAAACTGAGCCGAATTTACTGGACTCGTAGAAAAGTCTGTTTCTCATGTACCACTGCCAATGAAAACCAGTGGCAGTAATCTGTGGGTTTATAGGAAAATTCTGAACTTGGGTATATCCTGAATATGCGTCCGGCAGTGACATGAGAGCTTCATTCTGATGATGGTCTCACCAGCCACATCTCAGTGGTAAGATCTGGAGAGAGTCACTTAAGCTCAGTGAACATCAAACCCTTTGAAAAGACTAGGATACACCAGGGGGATGCACTTCAAAATTTTGCCTAATTCATTTCATGTTCAAATGGAGGTGTGACTATGGAAAACTTGATCTAATGTGCATCGCAAGACAATCCTAAAAATCATCCTTTCGCTACTTGATCCACAGTGTAAAGTAAAGCTTTAAATACTGCAGCTGATGATTATTTGCATCTCACTAGAATGAAGAGTTGTCTTTACAGCAAAGAGAAAAATACACATACACAGAAGATTTGATGAAGAGGTTATTAAACAGAGCTCGGAGTGATGAAATGTGGAAAGATTTCTTCTGGCTTTGTGCAGGATCCTGTCAAAAAGTATTCATTGAATTAAAGTATATTTTGTATAATCTAGTCAAAATGCCAAGTAAGACTTTAAAGAAATTAGAAGCAAATAGGGAGGAAATATCTCTCTAATAGATACAACATCATCAATCTTAACTCAGAAGCTTTTAGATGTTGTTAGGACCCAAACCTTAGACTTTTATTAGAGAAGAAAAATAACATCCTCACTTCATAACCTGCATTTTGGTAGTGTAACGATTATACTTCACATAGACTCTAAAAATGAAGGTGTTTGAGCTGTTGAACGGTGTAGATGGGGAAACAGGAATTTTTCCAGAATATGGGTATTCTCCTATGTACTTCTTATTAGAAACTCTGAATAACGCCATCTGGGAAGATTTTGTATTTATCTTGCCATTTGACATTATCTGCTCCCACAGGTTATTCTGAAACACTATATCCTGGATTTACCATGAGCTGTGGATACTCCAAAAGTTTCACCTCCAGATACCACTAAATTTGTTTCCCATGATTGCAATTTTTATTTGATACTTAACAATCGAGAAACCCTATATGAAAGCAGCATGCTTTATTCTAAAAACAAAAAAGTGTTTTAACTTCTGATTACGAAACTGGAAATATAACTGCAATTTAGAAGCATAAATCCAGAAAAAGCAGACATAAAGATGCTTGATGTTATCTATTTGAACAGTAATTTAGGATTTTGGCCGTGGGGCTATCTCTCATTTACATGAAACTAAGATTCATTGCATTCTTTTCAATCATAACACTCTTACAGATTGGGATCTTATCTCTCTGGAGATTTTTTCAGAACATGGAAATGTTCTAGATGCTACCTACTGCAGAGAGGTCTCAAATGACTGAACTTTCAAGAAACTTAAGGAACCTTTCTTTTGGCTATATATGCTGTATATGGAATGTTAACTTATGTGATTATAAACGTCTTTGATGAAGAAAGAGGAACTCTGAAGGGCTGATTCTGCTACTCATATTTATATTTTGCCCTTAGACACACTCTACTAGAAACTACAGGATCACATCCTTAATCAGAGCAATTGTTGAGTGGTGGCAGAGTAAATCAACTGGACATCAAGTTCGGAAGAAAGTCAATTGAGCTGCAGTTATAAATTTACTTTGTAAACCCTTTACAGGGTGTAGCTCCTAAGCTTTTTGCAGCAGTCTCTCTTTTGCTTCATTAGCATGCCATAGAGACTACAAACATCATATTAATGCGTGTTGTTAGTCTTTTATAGAGACCACGTGTGACGTTTTAATAGTGAAGATGACAATTTTTGCATTTAGAGTGTTTTGTTTTTTTTCTTTCTCTAAATTACCTTCCCACTATATTTTGACATTTTGGGGATGGTAGCCATCACAAAGGTCACATTAAAAAAACAACAACAACAACAACAACAACATGAGAATGTCTTACTGAAGTTTTCTTGCAGTTCTACAAATTGTTATTGGAACGGAAACTATAAACCAAGTTATTCACAGCAGTAAATTTATACGTATATTAGTGATCCTCCTTCGAGTAAATGTAACTTATTCTAAATTGGAAATTGGAGCTTCTGTTCAAAATTGGTTGGTAGTCATAACTGGTGCCAATTTGTTTCTACATTTAATTTTTGTATCACTGAACATTTTTCTATGAATAAATGTTTATTAAAGAGTTGAATTTCCCCCTGTGTTTTCAGTGTTACTTATTAAATATCTGATGCTAATCCTAAAAGTTGTCACTGCTATCTATGTGGAATTTTTCTTTATTTCCAATATGCATATTTTATGTAATACTGTGAATGTGTCCAATTTTGCAATGCATGTGTAAGAACCTTAAAGAACCTTTCCCACTGTAAAGAGGTATATTTAACACACACAGATAGAACTACTTTAGAACAGTTTCAGCTACTGGAAGAAAGGCGGAACACATGGATCAGAATTAACAAGAGCTGAATTATTCGCTTTTGAAAAGGAAGGTTGGCCAAAATTTTGTGCCATTGTTCAATAAATTACAGAGCAGAAGAACACACACAGTAAAGCAAAACAACCAGAACTTCATAGTAATTGTACTGGGGTTTTAGATAATACTATTTAGTTATGAAAATGCACTCACAATTGTTTGTCAGGTTTAGGCCCTGCTTCTGC